>JAUCMR010000109.1:507940-524964 GCA_032357425.1 Enteromius argenteus
TGTGTGTGTGTTTGTACAGCAATCCAGCAGATGTGGCCAGCAAAGCGTGACTGTATTTGGAGCAACTTAGAGAGCATGAATATAAATATTTAATTTACTGAAATGCACGCTGTTGTAGTCAACAATGCATTTTATTTACATCAGTAAAAACTGTTTTAAGTCACATTTATGAATCATTTTTCAACACCTTTTTAAAAATTACAGGCTTATTAAACTTACAAAACTAGAAAGAAAAATATATATATAACATCACATTAAATTAATTGCAATTAATCTTTTGTTAATCTAATCTAAATCTAAAAACTTTTGTTTTCCTAATATGTGTGTGTACTGTGTATATTTAATATGTATATATAAATACAAACCCATGCATGCAAAATGTCATGTTTATATAATAAATATTTATATATAATATAAATTATATGAATATAAATATATAAATTTTTACTACATGTAAATATTTTCTAAATATATACTGTATGTGTGTGCTTTTATATATATATATATATATACACACAGTACACACACATATTATGTAAGCAAAAAACTTTATTTTGGATGTCTCTGTAAAAACATTTTGACATTTTATTCCTTTTGGCCCTTTTTCTTTGGTTACTTTTGATTTAAAAACATTTAGATTTAGTCATACATTAATCTACACAGAAAATTAACTATATTTATATATACTGTTGCTAAATATGAAGTACATACCTTATTCTGTACAATGTAATATATCAGAGCACTTATTCTTCATTTAATATGCTTCCTCTGGGTTTGGCAGATATTTTATACTTAAATGGCCTCAGTGTTAACCCATAAGAGCAGTTTAAACTCAAGTCCTGTGATGGGTCGTGCTCAAAAGATAGTTGGTGGATTAACATGGCAGCGATGAGGAAAACTTCCACTTTTGCGATCTGATCGCCAATACATCGTCTCTTCCCCATAGAGAAGATCATCACGCTGTTGGTCAGGTCTTTATCCAGAGCTCCGGCCTCGTCCAGAAATCTCGACGGGTTGAAGACGTGAGGATCCTGCCACTTCTGAGGGTCGTGGTTGACAGACCACTGGTTGATGAACACCACGGTGTCTTTGGGGATGTGGAGACCTTCGATGGTGACGTCTGAGGTGGTGGAGTGCGGTATGGTGACGGGGACGAAGCTGGTGTAGCGCATGGTTTCGTAGATGAAGGCATCCAGGTAGGCTAGATTGCACTTGTCTTCTATTGATGGGAGTCTGTCACGACCGACTACTTTATCAATCTGCTCTTGCAGTTTGGTTTGAATTAATGGGTATTTGACTAATAGAAGCAGCATCCAATTCAAGGCAGTGGAGACGGTATCCATACCTGCTCCAATGAGATCAGAAACCGTACCTTCAGTATGAGCCTCGGTCAAGCCTGTCTCTGTGTCTGCGTGATCAATCACGCTAATAAAGGCATCACTCATGTCTCTTGTGACCTCAGGGTCGTAGCTTTGCCTGTGCTCCACCACTTTACCTTTGACAAACGTGAAGAAGTCATTATTGAGGTCTTTGAAGCTCTGAAAAATGCTCCTCACGGGATTGGGAAACGACTGCAACCAAGGCATGACGTCCACCAAACTTCCAGCTCCTACGGTTTCGCCGAACTTGTTCACGTTGCCCAAGAGAGTCCTGAACTCAGAGTCATCGTGTCCGTAGCGTTTCCCGAAACAAAGAGCACAGATGATGTTAGCAGCCGCGACTGTGAGTTCATGAGACGGATCAAAGTATCGGTTGTTTGCACTCAATCTCAGAAACGTTTCTATCAGTTCCTCTGCTTCAGCTGCGATGTGCTTCTCGAAGGTCTTTTTCGTTTGGCTGTTCGCGGAAGAGAAGGCACGAATGGTGGACTGGGCGAGCTTCCGGTGCGTCTTCCATTGCTTGCTGTAGCTGGTGAACGTCATGCTCGTCCCGCCGGAAACCGACCGGAAGGACACAAAGTTCGGTCTGCCTGCGAACACGGTGCTGTGTTGAAGCAGCGCATTGCGTATGGCCGATTCTCCATTGAGAACCACTATATCGCTGCTGCCCAGTCTAATTTGGTAGACGTTTCCGTACCTCTTTGCCAGCTTGGAGAAGGTGATGTGGGGCATTTGGCCGAGCTGCATGGCGTTCCCCACAAGCGGCCAAGCGAAGGGCCCTGGAAGCCTCTTTTTGAGGGTGAGGTTCCTGACCCAGAAACAAGCCTCCAGACAGCAGAGGAAGATGAAAGATGCAACGAGGGCCGGCTGGATCTGTCCGCTCCACTCCTTAAGGATGCTACTGCCCTTCATGCCCAACTCTGCGTCTGATATCGCCATGGTAACTCTACAGGTTTGTTTTTGTATAAATTGCAAGTGTTTTAGTAACTCCCCATCTTGAATGCAAGCAGGAATTCGAGAAGCTCAACTCCCTGTGGTTTTCTGCCTTCTCCAGCTCTGGGGTTACAGGAAGACGGGTCAGGGTTTGCGGAGCTGCGGTGTCTGTCCAGAGATGACCAAATTAGAAGAATGCAGATTTCAGCCTTGACACTGTGTTATATATCTCTAGAGTAGGAGGAGTTTGGGCCACAGGTTCGTTTTCTTTCCCCCCGACTCTCTCTGACTCTCCACCCATTACAGCCTGGACACACATTGGGCTCCCAACATGTTCTTGAGCCATCTACAGATGCATAGTGCTTTAGACAAGTACATATCAGTATGCATTAGATATGAGATAGAAACATACCAAAGTGAGTGTCGTTTATTTTAAAGAATTAAGGGCAGTACGTTAAAGTTTAAACTTTAAATAGATGCAATGTTGAACTGGAAGCCAGTCAGCATTGTATTTGTTGGATCTTATTGTTTCTGCACACCTGTGGTAACTCTTCTAATACACCTGTGTAAACTTGAGGAGAAAGAACAATGAGACAGAGAGAAGTGAGCATGAGTTGCAACATTTAAAATGCATATAAAGATGCTTGCTTTTATGGTTTATATAATTCAGTCAAATATGTTTTATTGAGTTTTTAAATGCATTTTGGTGGCACTATATCTCTGTGTGTATATAAGAGAGTCAGAAAATAGGGCAAATGGATGTAGGCCTTCATTTAATGATGGCTGTTGCTTTCTATATATTTTTAATAGATCATTTTTTGTCTTACTATAAAGAAATGTCTGATTAAGATGGATGAAACCATAAAAATAAAAATGCTGTCATTTTAATTTTTACAGAATGCATTGTCTAACGTATATGAACTCTGGAAGTCTGCTCTAATTGGTGTGATTTAGTTTTGTTTGGAATCCACAATCTGATGCCAACTGAATGCTAGTGAAATCAAGTCACTTGAGCAATTCAGTCTGTAAACTCGTGAAAGGGCTTTTTTAATCCGTCAGACAAAGAACAGATACAAACAATGGAGTTAAATATGTACCACGGGAGTGCATTTATCATGAGCTGTAGTTAGAATAATGACTGTTGTATAAATTTAATAAGATAATTTGACTTTAAAGATGTGGCTTTACAGAAATATCTCAGAAACTGAATGCAAACTGAAATATTGGCCATAAAACTAACAATAAGGATATGTAAGTGAAGACAGATGCAGACTATTCAGACAGTAAATTTGGATGCCAAGCTGGTTTAGTCTGATGTGATTTATTTATTTATTTTTTTTACTTTCATATTTGATTTTATGTGTGTATGTACATGCATTTTCTTATAAAATGTGCATCAGGATCAAAACAGAAAGAGACTGAGTGCGTCTTCACAGGCTGTAGAGCAGCACTTTATTTATTCCACTTATAGCTTATTTTCCAATAATAAAAAGAACACGTTTAAAACAATACCTGAACAATAATAATAAAAAACTTAAAAAAAAAAAAAAAAAAAAACTGTATTCCTGAATACATGCAATTCAGTTACAGAGCTTGCAAAACTTTCAGTGTAAACATTTATCAGAATAAATGCAATGTAATATAGGAGTACGTCTTGACATAGTAGCTCTAATTTATACTGCTGGTTTTATACGTGATTTTGAGGATTTGTTTTGTGGACGTGAGAGAACCTTCAAAATGACATAATGAGCTGAAAGCTAAAAATTCATCCAGAAATTAATTTTGTGATTCGCTGAGCAATAGAACAGACACAGCAAAGCATTGATTGCAAATTGGCATGTCACTAAAACTACTCTAACTTCAACAAATGACCCTTGCAAGAATCTCAATTTTATATGCATTTTATAAAGAATATAATTTATATAAAAATTGTATATTGGGTATAAACAAATGCTTAAACGCCTAATATTTAAAATACCTGAAGTACATAATCACATTGTTATACTGGTTTATGCAAGCATAATTAAATGTGATGCCAAATCTGAGTCGAGCTCATAGGAAGTAAAAGTACTCCAACAGCTGCTGCCCATTATCATGACTCAACACGATCTACAAACAATTGCATAATATTACATAATAATTGATATGTCTACAGTGATAGTGGCTTAGCATTGGACCATAAACTTTTCATATTGTAGTCCCTCTAACGTTATTTTGAAGCATAGATGGTGTTTTATAAACACAAAGCAATTAAAACATTACTGTTAAGAATCTCTTCAGTTACCTGACAACATATTCTATGGATGTGAATAAATCAGTTCATTGCGAACGTGTATAAATATTAAATATACAATTCCTAACAGCATTCAGTGCAGCTTTACTAATACTCATTATGTGGAATACATTTGTAATATGTTCAGTCTCTGCTGGCCTTCAGTCACAATAACAGGCTGGATATTTATTTATACTCATGCCGGCGATACCAAGCCAAAAAGTTTTCCTCTGAGCTTGGCCGAGATTGTGTACTGGAGCGGCTTCAGTGTTAAACCATACGAGCAGTCCATGGAGTGATCCTGAGAGGGGCTGCTCTCAAACGAGCACTGGTGCAGGAGGATGGCAGACAACAGAAAGACCTCCACTTTGGCGATCTGATCGCCAATGCATCTCCTCTTCCCTGTCGAGAAGATCATCACGCTGTTGGTCAGGTCTTTATCCAGAGCTCCGGCCTCGTCCAGAAATCTCGACGGGTTGAAGACGTGAGGATCCTGCCACTTCTGAGGGTCGTGGTTGACAGACCACTGGTTGATGAACACCACGGTGTCTTTGGGGATGTGGAGACCTTCGATGGTGACGTCTGAGGTGGTGGAGTGCGGTATGGTGACGGGGACGAAGCTGGTGTAGCGCATGGTTTCATAGATGAAGGCATTCAGATAGGCTAGACTGCTTTTGTCTTCTATTGATGGGAGTCTGTCACGACCGACGACTTTATCAATCTGCTCTTGCAGTTTGGTTTGGATTGATGGGTATTTGACTAATAGAAGAAGTATCCATTGCATGACTGTTGACATGGTGTCCTGTCCTGCTCCGATTAAATCAGTGACTGTAGACTCAACAAAGTCTTTAGTCAGCATGCTCTCTTTCCCGTGCTCAATTACGCCAATGATTGCATCGCTCATGTCACGGGTGACCTCAGGGTCGTACGTGTCTCTATGCTGCACCACTTTGTCCTTCACATAAGCAAAGAACTCTTCATTGATGAGCTTGAAGTTTTGATAAACGCTTCGGACTGGATTGGGAAACGACTGCAGCCAAGGCATGACGTCCACCAGGCTCCCGGCGCCGACAGTTTCACCAAACTTTTCCACTCTTCTCAGAAGAGTCCTGAACTCGGGATCGTCGTGGCCGTAGCGTTTCCCAAAGCAAAGAGCGCAGATTACGTTTGCGGCTGCGATGGTGAGATCATGCGAAGGATTGAAGTGCCGTCCGTCAGCGCTGAGCCGTAGAAACTTCTGGACCAGATCCATGGCTTCGCATACAACGTGCTGCTCGAATGTCTGCCTGGTTTGAGTGTTCGCCAACGAGAATGCTCTCAAGGTCGATTGCGCTACTTTCCGATGCACCTTCCACTGTTTGCTGTAACTGCTGAACACCATGCTCCGGCCGCCGGAAATCATCTGAAAGGACACAAAGTTTGGCCTCCCGGCAAATTCGGTGCTGTGCTCAATGAGCGCCTTGCGGATGGCTGCGTCTCCATTCAGAACCACGATGTCGCTTCGCCCGAGTCGGATCTGGTAGACATTTCCGTACTTCTTTGCCAGCTTGGAGAAGGTGATGTGTGGCATTTGTCCCAACTGCATGGCATTGCCCACCAAGGGCCAGGCAAACGGGCCTGGGAGCCTTTTCTTGATCGTCAGATTTCTGACCCAAAGACAGGCCTCCAGAAAAAAGAGGATGATGAAGGATGCTATCAAAGCCGGCTGAACCTGTCCGCCCCATTCCTTCATGATGCTGCCGCTCTCAAACTCAGCTTCAGTCAGAGCCATTCTTCTGATGCACTTTTATTCTTCTAATGAAATTCTGTTCAAATAATGCTATATATTGAGAGAAATATAAGCACCCATTTAAAAAAAAAAAATCGATTTCTTCTTTTTGCATGCAAAATGAATGCAAACTAACTCTCTCTGTTGCAAGTACAGTCTGTTTTAATTAATATGCATGCACTGATTATTTAATTTTCCAGGTTAAGCTGACAGGGTTTTGTGAGCTGCTTGGATGGATCCATGTCTTTTATATATGTTTGCAGCACAGGGGGCAGGACCCGATGATAGTCTCACTCCTCCCCTTGTGGAAGCCGCAGGGACTCTGTTAGAAGCTCTGAACGTCTGGCTGCAGCCGAACGCGGAGATCAGAGCGCGCAGCCGGTTCTCTTCACCGGGAAAACGTCTGAATATAGTGCGTAAATCGTCTTTTGTTTCATTTGCACGCGCTCTGCGCGGGGTATCTCTGATCATCGCTGGCGGAGATGCATAAAACTCAATTGTGCAAAACTCTCGCGGTTTGTGGCAGTCGTCAAATAGTGATAAACACAAATGGAGTGATGCATTAAACGTTTTATGTTGCCGCAGCTGAACTCTTTGCATCTCTTTATTTGACGCGCGCGCGTTTCTAGTCGTTTGCGCACACTTGTAATCGTTATTTCTGCTCTGGTTTGCACAGGATTACGAAAATGTTATTTTAAGCTTGATGCAATCATCGACGGCTTCCCAGACTTCAGACTTTTGTCTTGGGGAATGTTTCGTAATAAAAAGACGCTCTGTTTTGCAGACCCACTTTACATAAACCCTAAAAATGGAAAGGTATGCATGCATGGAGTTATACAACACGACTAGACATTGAAAAACCGAGCTGTGTCTGTGTGTGCCTATTATAATCATCATAATTGATAATGAATATGAATGTCAGTATGAAATAGCATCTCATGTCATAATAGACATTAAAATGAATCATGCATATGCACCATTGCACCATCACAAAGTTATTATAATACATCATTTAATATCCTTGCAGAATAATTTATGTCAATACAAATTGGATCTCTGAGAACAAACAATAGATTTTTAGTACAAATGTCAACATTTTAAAACACAGCGAAACAATGAAGTTTGTAAATGATCTTTAAGAGCATAATTTGATGTTGTGTTCACATGTCGATGGTGCATCATGTTCTGGGGTCTCTGATGTCATGGTAAATTACGCCAGGGTCTCTCTCGGCTATTTTCCTCTCACAATTTCAGGATAAATTTTCACATGTGTTTTTGGGTATGCAGTCATTGAGAGATGGGCTTAATTGCAAGCATGCCTTCATAACGTGCACCAAAGCAGATTCTCTCAGAATACACCAATAGACACTTTATTCTGTAAGAAAGCACATCCTGAGGGTCAATTGTCTTTAAAAGTTGAATGATGTTTTCAGTGCATGTGGATATGCTTTTTGTTTTTCATTTGCTGTTTGTTCTCTTTGTACAGACTCAGTTTATATCATAAGAGTGTTAAATGGAAGTTACATTGGTATTTTCTCATTCATATTTGCTCTGTTCATAAGTTCATAAGTTCTCTGAAATCTCAAGAGTTAGGCGATAGAACTGAATGTTCTTGATGCAAGACGTTTCTCTTCTGTGCGCCAGGCAAGAGATAAATGTTCCTTGTTTCCTCACCAGGAGTTTATTTTTGCAGGGATCTAATGACCCTAATTGCAGCTCTGCAGCATTTCTAGAGTCAGAGAGACAGTAGCATTGATTTCTTGCTGATAGTACACTTTCCTGGATGCACACCACCACTAAAACGAGATGTGCCTCCTTCCCTGAGAAGAGAGGAAGGAGAAGCTGCCAAATACAATCAGTTCCAATCCACTTGGATTTAGGAGCCCACTGTTTTTGCGCCCTAGGAGAGAATAAACATCTTCACAGAAACAAGCTTAGATTTCATTGTGCACTGTTCAGGGAACACTATAGAGAGGAGGAACTAGTGAGCATTAAACTGACTCAGTTAATAATATCTGTGTGTAAGCAGCACACATAATAAAATAAAGTGGTAAGCCTTTATGTTTAATCCACTATAAAAAGATCTGCTCTTAATAATGCATTATGATCTCATGAATAATAAGGTAACTGCAAATATTATAACTTTTGTTACACTTGTTCATGAAATAAAATACATGAATGCACATTATTAATTACTATTGAAGCTTGAAGTAAAGTGTTATCTATTGTCTTCTTAAATATAAAAAAGTGAGTTCCCATAGATCTTGCATTTTAATTTAATGTAATTTTTTTAAAGCTCAGGATTTTGATTGAATTTGTAATATTTGCAAAGTAAACCACAGCAACTAAAGCTTTTAAGTAATGATTCAATTTATCATAATCCATTATATTAGATAATCAAACATCAAGAATGGATGTAACAATATCATGATATTGGTGTGGTATTAGTTAGTTAATATTCTGTGTATAAACAGTATATATATATATATATATATATATAAAATAATTTTTCTTCTATAACATCTAAATATGTCTAAATAACTAAATATCTAAATAACAACAAAACATTAATTAAAAGTTAATAATTGACTTAATATTTTCAAAGCTTTTCAATAATATTTTAATGTACCATCATCAAAAGTCAAGGATTTTTACAATTTTGCGATATCTTGTGTAAGCATACATACGTCTGTGTCTATATATATGTCTACATATATAAACCACAGCGACAAGCTTTTAAGTAGTTTTATTTAATACACCATAATCCTTTATGTTATAACAAATGTTATTTTGATGACTCCTGGGTTTGTAGTGTTACTATCAGAGCTCAGTGCTGCCAAAATCCCATCACGTCTTTCTGTACGGGAGAGTCCTCTGGAATCCCATGATTCACATATGGTCTCTCACATCAGCGTCCGCTCTAATCAGAGCCAGCTTTGCGGTGAGAGTGTGTGTGTTGCGTGAGGCTGTCGTGTTTGCTTGCCATTATTCTCCTTAACCTGGCTGTGAAAGGCTGGCCGTGACCCCGCAGGGTCGGGAAGGTCGAGGACTTGGCAGCCGCCAGCGTGTGGATGCAGGTCTCACGGCGGACGAGCCGATCCCGGTCTGGAGCTAATCACTGTTTACTAGAATCATTTCCACTTTTCAGCGAGCTACTGTCACGCATGGCCATGGGAGGGGGGAGGCCCGGGGGTCTGACGGAGCCGGTGGGATTCAGGGAAAAGGGACGAGCTGAAGCGAACCGTAGGACTGCTAATGCAGATTAGACAGCAGCGGTGATCCAGAACCCCAAACGAGCGACTGACACTCAGTGAGAGGAAATGAACACACTCTCTCTCGCTGCAGGACACTAACCAGTGCTTTATGAGCGTGACTCACCAGTGCCATCTTGACCATGTTAGCATTTGATGGAGTCTATTAACGCCGGTGACGTGATGCTGATTCACTTCAGCTCAGCTTTTTTTTCGCAAGAGAATTTGAATGATTTTCACATTCTTGCAGAAAATGTGAATGGAGAAATACCAACCAGTGTTTTGAGTGGTTGCCAGGGTGTTGCTATGCAGCCGTTTGAGTGTTTTGAGTGGGTTATGTTGCTATAGAGTTGCTAGGGAGCTACTACATTTGAATGTTGCCAGGGTGTTGCTATGCAGTCGCTAAGGTGTTTTGAGTGGGTTTTACTATTTATATTTTTTTATGTTGCAATGGATTTGCTAGGGAGTTACTGAAGTAAGATAGGTGGAAATAGCTTGTTGTCAGGGCATTGCTATGTGGTTGCTAGGGAGTTACTACAGTTGGTTGGTGCCACAGTAGGTTGTTTCTATGCAGTTGGCAGGGAGTTACTACAGTAGGTTATTGCCATGGCGTTTCTATGAAGTTGCTAGGGAGTTAACTACACTGGAATGTTTCCAGGCAGTTTCTAAGGGTTACTGCAGTAGCTTGTTGCCAGGGTGTTGCTATGCAGTTACTAGGGAGTCACTACAACAGGTTGTTGCCAAGGTGCTGCTATGCAGTCACCAAAGTGTTTTGAGTGTGTTTAGCATGTTGCTAGGGAGTTACTGCAGTAGCTTGTTGCCAGGGCATTGCTATGAAGTTGCTAGGGAGTTATTACGGTAGGTAGTTACTAGGGTACTGGTGTTAGTTAAGGTATTCAGAGTGTTTTCTGACATGTTGCCAAGCAGTTGTTAGGGAGTTACTACAGTGGGTCATTGCCAGAGCGTTGCTAGGGAGTTACTACATTTGAATGTTGCCAGGGTGTTGCCATGCAGTTGTTAGGGAGTTACTGCAGCAGGTTGTTGCCAGGGTGTTGCTATACAGTTGTTAGGGAGTTACCACAGCAGGCAGTTGCCAGGGTGTTATGCAGTTTCTACGATGTTACTGTAGCAGGTTGTTTCTAGGGTGTTGCTATGCAGTTGCTACTGCAGCAGGTTCTTGCCAGGGTGTTGCTAAGCAGTTTCTAGGGAGTTACTACTCCTGTTGCTTTTAGTTAATAAGGTATTCAGAATGTTTTTAACATGTTACCAAGCAGTTTTAGAAAAGGTCGGTTGTTGCCAGGGTGTTGCTATGCAGTTGCTATGGAGTTATAATAGTTGGTTATTGCTAAACAGCATATAGTATCAGAAGAGATTATGAAGGCATGGATTATTTTAACTTTATAAATTTAATTTAATCTTGCAACTAGAAATCTGCTGTTGTGCTCTGTGTGTGATTTATATTTTTATGACGTGCATGAACATTTTGTTTTTATTACATAAATCGCATCACAAAAATATCCAAGGTTCCCAAACACTGGCTATCTTTAACTGAATCCAGCAAGGTTATTGAATTATTGCGGTCTGTTCTAAAACGAGAGTGAGTTGCCTTGAGGGAACGCAAGCCCACAGACGTCTCACAGCGGGATGTTTGTGCTTTCGCCAGGTACATTAGACCACAAATCTCCTCTTACTCTGACCTCTGCTCGACTTTGGCTCCAAGATCCCGTCAGCCAATCAGAAGTGAGTGCCGTGTGTTTCCTCCAATCAGAACCAACTGTGTGAGCATTAGTGATTTAATGTGGCCTGACATTAAAGTAAGATCAGTTACTATAATTCGATATGTCAATGATGAGCGCTCCTGAACATTTCCCGTCTGTTAATAACGTGACTTGGCCGATGAACGGTGATGGAAACTGTGGAGCTGAGTTATCAAACACACCAGAACACTGATGTTAAGTAACAGATGTTTTTACATTTCATCATGATCATATTTATAATTAATTTAACAGATACTTTTATATCAGCCTATACAACATTGTACATAAACTAATGAATTTATCGCATTTACGTAAACTTGTTAAAGCATCAATGCAGAATACATGATGTGGCCAGCTCACACTTCAACGTGCAGCAAATACAAAATAAAATCTTTTTATTTTTGTGCAAGAAAATAAGACCATTTTAATTTAATTTAATTAATTTAATGATTTAATTAAATTTCATTCAATTTAAATAATAAATTGTATTTATTTATTTATTTATTTTATAGTTTGAAATTTTTTCTTGATGACAATTAAGAATATATCTACACTGCATCTGTATTTCTCAGTGTTATTTACATTACATTTTATTGTTTAAAAAATTAATTCGTAAAAATATAAATGATATGATAGTCATGTCATTATATTGTAATTTATTTGTCATTAAAATCAATCACAGCATGAATATGTTCGTTTGTGTGTGTGTGTGTGTTTGTGTGTGTGTGTGTGTGTGTGTGTGTGTGCAAGCACAAAAGAAATGCTGAGATGAGCCAATATTTTTCATGCCATGTCTTAAAATACTTTAGGCAGAATTTTGAGTTCTCTGAAATATTTGCACATTAGCAAACATTCCCTCCCTTTTTGTCTTGGCATGAAGAGGAGTTTGTTCTTCAGCAGAAGTTTTGAGGCATGTTGTTATTTCAAAGTGTGTAGAGCCTGTTTTTCTCTAAGCCAAATTATCTGCTGAATTTCTGTTGATCTATGTTTCCATATTAGGAGTAGCTTGAGCTTTTACTCCTAGACTTTAGTCACTGAGTGCATTTTGTTTCAGTTTTAGCAGCACAGTATTAAATGAATGACTGTGTGGAGTGATAATGGGCTCTGCGTTCTCTATAGGTGCGCTCTGATGTCTTCTGCAGAGGTTTCTTGCGTGCGAGGATGAGTTTGCGTGCTACACCGGCCTAGCGTGCGCAGATCCCGGTCACCGGCCCCGACCTCCCCTGGGAGGAGGAGGAGATTAAAATGAGACGGGGAAGGAAAAAAATACGGCGAGAAATGGCTTCCAGATGACCCCGATTTGAGTTGGTTAGCTCATTTGTAGCTGGCAGACAGACTTTGACAGGAACAATTACAGCAGCCTGAAGCTCCACACAGCAGAAGCACATCTCCAGGTTAATGAAGGATTACTCACACATACATCACAACTTTCTCACTATAAATAAACTTTATTCTGATCTACAATGTGGGCTTAAGTAATAAGACTTTTTGAAGTGTTTAAAAAGAATCGATCAAATGGTTTTATGGTATACAATCTCTAAAACTCAAAATAGAGTTTATTATTTCTACGACTATAATTATTATAAGAATAAGTTGCCATGAAGTTTCTCTTCACATTGTTGTTTGGATATTTAGGGTTTAATTTCCCATGCAGCAAAAACATATTTTTAGATATATTCTAAAATACAAAAAGGGCAAAAATTATATATTCACTATGTTCAGTATTTACTGAAATATATTTTCTTTTAATATATTTTTGACCATTTTTTGCATAGTTTTAAAAATCTTTTTAAAATAAACATATATATTAAAAAACATTTAAAAATTAATTTTGCCCTCAATATACTTTCAATCCAATACTTTTCAGTAATGTTTTATTTTCTTTATTTGTTGTCTGTTACACGTATAAACCTATAACACATTTGAAAAAGAGTTATTTAAAGTTAACGTTAATAAATTATAGTCTATAATGGTCATGATGGGTTTGGTTAGTTAGTATGGGTAGTTAGTTAGCGCTTGCTGATAGATTTTGTAACTGCACCATGTAGCCATGTATACTGATTATATAATTATTTGCATGCAACATAAGTTAAAATAAAATTAAGTAATTATATGCTTTTCCAGTGATTATTTACTTATTAAAATATTCAATTATTTACTTTAATTATTTACTTATGTTTTTTTTTTTTTATTTCACTTTGCATGTAAGTGATTTTTTTATTTTATTTATGTTTTCTGTCTGCTTATTTGGTATGTGCTCGTCTACAGAAAACCCCAAGACTGGAGAAATCTCACGCAAACCTTTAAGCACCGCTGAATGTAGTTGCAGGGACTGACATGTGTCGTAGCTGGGACAGTTAACGCGGGTGGTCTTTGCAGCGGTGCAATCGTGTTTGTCCTTACTGCTGAATATCACACTGACAAACCACAGTCATTCACATGCAACCGTGTAAATGGAGACATGCAATTAGAGTCCAAACCTGCTCCAAAGGCAGCTCGCTCTGTATCACAGTACGCCCTGGGAAGTCTTTCCTCAAGGGATCATGGGAAGCGATCCGATCCCTGTTCTCACTTTATTCTGGGATGAAAGCGTGTGGATTCTCAGCCGTGCGTTTGGCCTGATCTTGTTTACAGGCTATAAATCCACTGCTCATGTGCGACACGAGTGACATGATGTAGTGGGACAGTAACAGCTCGTAAGGACACTTGTTATCAATCACACATTTTCTCAGTTCTGCATTCCAGATGCTCTGAAAATCATACTCCCAAAACAGAGACAAAATATAGAGACACCACAAATACATGGTTCAGATTAGTTCAGTGCATTAAGACAATTGGTTTCGAAGTTTTCTGAAATGTAAAATTTTTAATATGCAGCAGTACATTATTTAATTCATTATTAAAGTTAAGTATGCACTGATTTGGATACACTTCCAGGACAGCTGAATGAAGACAAGTTCAAAATTGTTGTTTTTTGGTTGACATATATGATTTTGAGGAATCTTTTTCTAAGGCATTTTTGAAAAATCGTATACCCTGTCTTTAAATAATATATATTGAAACAGAAATCTACAGATGCAAATAGAGGCAAAAAATAATAAAATAGCAATAGCTTCATGAAAATAGACTCTTTTAAAAAGTGTATTTGGGATGTTTTCTTTCCACTATATTCCAAAACAACATGATATGAAAAGCTAAATAGCCCAAAACCTCAAAAATGACCAGTGCATGAAAAACAATGCTTTCGTCTAGTGCCTTAAAATATAATTTATTAAAGACAAGCAATAACAAAGTTCTCTGAGAATTGTTGTGTTCTCTCACAAAAGTATTGTTTACCCAAAGAATCTTTGCACTCTCAAAACATTTGCTTTTTGCAAAACAAAAAGTAAATATTATTCATATTTATATGGGAATAAAGTGCTACACAAATTAGTGCGAATGATATATAAACAAAACTTCTCTGTAAAAACCTCCAGAATATGGATAGGAATAAAACCAAATTTTGCAAGTAGGGTCTCATTTTAAAATGACAATTTATTAAGGAGACGCAATGAAAATGTTCCCTAAATGTGTTCTCTCACAAAATATTTTCCCTCTTTCTCAAATAGTAAATTTTTATTCACATTTTTGTATATAAATCAGTTTAAATGATATATGGACAAACCCCTTAAAAACCTTATGAATACAGATATGATAGTCAAATATATATATATATATATTAGGGCCTGGACTCGATGAAAAAAAAAAATCTAATTAATTAGAGGCTTTGTAATTAATTAATCGAAATTAACGTGTTAAAGTCCCGACACTAATATATATATATCTTTGTTTATTAAAAGCCAAATATATACTGTGTATATTTAGTATATAACAGAAATACACACTCACACAGTATATATTTTAAAAATATACATTTATTTCCTTTTGTATGCATATATATATAGTAGTCAACATTTAAATTGGATCAAAAAATTCATCAAAGTTGTCCTAAGACAAGAATGCATTTTAGTTTTAGGTTTTAGGGCAGCTTTGATGAAATCATTGTTTAATCATGATTAATCATTAACAGGACTAAGTTTAAAGCCATTGAATGCAGTTCTTTAAACCTACAATGATTGTTTAACAAAAAACTCTTTATTTTAGGTCCTATAGGATCTTTAGGATCTCTGTAGAGCACAGTGAGTTCTCCAGCTGAAGGATTGAAGTGATCCTCAGTCTGAACCCTCGTCAGAATCATCTCCTCAATCATGTTTCCCACACGGTCTCCCGAGCGGCTCTGGCTCCAGCTCTGATTTCCGCAAACATTGTGTTGATCCTGATTCTTGTCTCGTTAGTGGGGTTCCCTTCCTTTGTCTCGCTGGGCTGCTAGTCATTCCTGAGGGAGCGTCTGACGGATGGTTTAGAGTCAGCCGTTATTACGCTGCAATTAAACGACTCTCTGGGACACTTCACATAATGCACCATTTCCTCCGGGCTGAAATGTTTCTCCAGTGTTGCCCAACATGTGGTTAAGACAGCATGTCACCATCAGCACAGCTCTCTCTCCTGTTTATGAGCTCGCTGGAGTCCTTTCAGATGCAATTTATAATCGACTTCAAATGACACTGTTTCCTTTTCATTTATTATTTCCTGACTCTACTGTTTCCTCAGACCCTGAAGAGTTCAAGAAGAGCTGTTTCTGAGATCTGGGAGACAGAGATGGAGTTCTTATGACTCTTGCAGAGATGCACTGAGATGTTCAGGTAATAATGAGATGACCAGCAGCAAATAATTTACTCCTTTCTTTCCAAGAAACTATTGACTGGGAACTTTAAGTGAAGTTCATTTGGCTTTGCATAAAACTATTTGTGAAATGAATAAATATATATGACTAATTGTTTTCTAGGCACTTGATTGGTTTCAAGAGCAAACCAACATCATTGCTTCCAGGAGTCATTCAAGACAGTCTCATGGCAATACGTAAGTTTCTACATTTTAGAAAATCTAATTTGTGTACATTTTCATCATGAGATCTGCTTACATGTGGTGATGGTTTATTTTTTTCTTTTGTAAAAATTTTACACTTTTGAATGATTTGCAATGTACAAATTTATACTAAATCACTGCCTTGTAAATGAATTCAGTTTTTCTGTAAAATTACAAATAAAAAGACTGTTGCATCAAGTGGATCTTCATTCATATTTAAAAAATTTTAATTAATATGATTATATATATATAAAATAAAAATTGTTATTGTTCAAAAATATTGCATTACCCCTAGAAACTTTGCAATTTCTTGCAAAACATTTGTTCTCTCACAAAAGTACTGTTTGCTAATGTAACAGAAGCCAGCAAGTGAGTGCTGTGCAGGTAAACCTCACTCCCCTGATCTCAAAAAGAGGCACTCTAGTGACTGATGCTATAGGTCATGGCCTTTAACCTCCTTGTTAGAGCGCCCGCCTCCCATGCTGGAGACCCGCTCGGAGCGAGATTGCGTTGTGGTGGTGCGGACCCAGGGGGCTTACACTAACAAAATATTACATTTAGTTGCAATATTTTTGTGCGTTTTCTGGAGAAATCTTTGCACAATCAAACAAAACATTTGCATTTGCTCACAAAAATAATACATTCTCTTGTTAAACTTTTCAGACTCTCACAAAAATATTCTGTTTCACAGAGAAACTC
>JAUCMR010000109.1:545472-557927 GCA_032357425.1 Enteromius argenteus
TGTTATATGTGATGTGAAATTCATAGTTTGATCAGGAGTTGTAGTTTGTGTGGTGAAACTGGTAGTTGTATTTTCAGCTGTTATATGTGATGTGAAATTCGTAGTTTGATCGTGAGTTGTAGTTTGTGTGGTGAAACTGGTAGTTGTATTTTCAGTTGTTATATGTGATGTGAAATTCGTAGTTTGATCATGAGTTGTAGTTTGTGGGGTGAAACTGGTAGTTGGATTGTGAGTTGTATGTGATGTGAAACTGGAAGTTATTTCAGGAGTTGTTGTATATGATGTGAAACTTATAGTTGGTTCATGAGTTGCCGTCTGTGACGTTGAACTGGTAGTTTGATTTTCAGTTGTCATATGTGATGTGGAATCAGTAGCTGGCTTGAGAATTGTTGTATGTAATGGGAAACTTGTAGTTGGCTTGTAAGTTGCTGCATGTGATGTGAGACTTGTAGTTTGATTTGGATTAGCTGTATATAATGTAATGTTGGTAGTTGGGTTGGAAGTTGTCGTATATGACATGAGACTGGTAGTTGAGTCGGGAGTTGATGTTTTATCTGATATGAAACTTGTAGATGGGTTGGGAGTTGTTGTATTTAATGCGAAACTAGTAGTTAACATGGGAGTTGACATACCTGCCGCAAAACTGGTAGTAACGTTGGGAGTTGTTTTACCTTGTGCAAAGCTGGTAGTTGGGTAGGGAGTTGTTTTGTCAGGAGTAAAACTGATAGTTGGGTTCAGAGTTGCCCTATATGATGCAAAACTGGTAGTTGGATTGTGAAATGTGTTGTGTGGCAGTAGTGTAGTGGTGTTTGATCTTCCATCAACACAAGTCACGCACAGCCATTTGCCCTCTTTAAAATGCAGAACATATTTGCTTCCTTCTTTCCCTTTAACAAATAAATAAACAATGGATGCATTTTATTGCAGTTAATAATTCAAACAAATTTATGATATGTTACATGATATGTTGGTTATTTAAAAACCAAGCAACACTGTAATTTTAACATTATAGATGCATGTTAATCAGTTCACACATTTATTATTTATATAGTCCAATCTTATTATTCCAATAATTTATTTTATCATGCTTTTAATATCTGTTTTTTAAAGCAATAAACAGTGTCAACATATGAATTACTTAACATGATTTTTAAAGCAAGTAAATTCCTGTTAAAGGCTTAGAATTAACCCAACTTAGCCGTATAATGTCTGTTCACATTGTATTGTATTCGATTTAACTTTCATTTGTATGAAACAGGCAGTAGAAACAAATAAAAAGCAATTTATATGTTTTAAAACAGACTTACCCCTGCAGGTATCTTTGTTATATACTGCGTTTCTACATATCTCTTCAGGATTAACAGACTTGATGTTTAGTTCGACATTCATGTGAAAATTATATGTGTTATTATCTGATTGACATGAAATGAACTCAATGAGTTTCAGCCATCACAAGTGCTCTCAGATTAATATTAATATGCAGTATTCACACAGTCATGTTAGCAGTATATTTCATGTCTACCTGGATATGGTGAGCTACTTCTGTTAAAGAATGTCAAAGAATCTGTCAAACTGACTTGGATGTTGATTTGGATCAGATTTTCTGAGCTAGCTTCATAAACAAAAACAACATTTGAGTTTATAATGTAACAATGTATGACATGATATAACGCTATTATCTAGATGTCACAATTTAGATGCCCACAGCCACAATCTTTGTTTTTGATCTTTTTTATTATTATTATTTTTTAAACTTGAATTTGTTTTTTAATGTTCACCAAACAGCATATTCATAGGCATATATTTGTTGATAAATCTATTTTCCAAGGTTACATACTTATCTGGCATGTAGAACAACAGATGATCATTAGCCACAGCAAATTTTGCCTTTGTTGAGACATAATTCCAAGAAACATCGGCCTGTTAGAGACACACATTAGCTTTGCTATCTGCAGGCTTTGGAAATAACTTTTCATTAATTTTCTCATAACATTATTGAGATAATGTCTACAGTCCAAGAGTCGAAAGAGTTTGATCTGTCCACACACAAAGCTGTTGGAGTAAGAACCGCAGCATATAGTTGTGACGTACTGTTTAGTTGAAAACATGCAAATGATGTTAATATTGGCTTTAACTGAGAATTTCAGTATGTGGTTACATTCAGGTCCAGTTTATTAAGTCACTTTTGTTCAGAGAACAATATAAATGTAGAAAATAAATAAATACACACACACACACACATATACATATACATACAGTATATATACTTAAAGGGGTCATATGATGTTATTTCAAGTTTTATTTTCTGTTTGGAGTGTTACAAGCTGTTAGTGCATAGACAAGATCCCTAGAGTTCCAAAGACTAAAGTTTCAAAACCAAATAGATATTCTTTATAAAAGTTATGAGTTGTTCAAACCCCTCTAAAATGACTCGTTTAAATGCCCCCACATCTCCACGTCATTTTGTGTAGTGTAATCAGCTGTAGTGTTGTTGCCTGCACCATGATTGAGCCACTCAACTGATGGGCCAGGCTGCGTGAGCGGGACCTGATCGGAGGCTGCTCAATCATGACCATTACCTGGAGGCCAGAATGTGGGCCCAGCAGGGGGCCTGGATAAGCAAGTTGGGGATGGAGCACCAAGGTAACTGGGCGGCAAAAATGGGAACTGGACTGAATTAAGGGAACATGGCGGGAAAAAGCTGTGGAACATAATGCCAGAACCGAAATGAGTGAAGGAAGTCCCTCTGTTGGCATAGCAAAGGCTACTCCGGCTAACCTCAAACTGTGGGGCAAGGAGGAGCCAGTGAACCTTCCGGAAGCACTGGAAGAAGGCACTCGGATCCCGGAGGAAAGGCGCAGCAATCCGAAACCCCTCAGTCCACCCGGACTACCTGTTATTACCCAATACACGAAAGGACACCGAGTCTATGCGGAGGTTGTAGGACTGCGCAAAGGTGTTGGGTGAGCCCAACCCTCTGCTCTGCAAATGTCTGTTAGAGAGGCGCCGTGCGCCAATGCTCAGGAGGAGGCGACACTCCTAGTTGAGTGGGCATTCACCCCTAGGGGGCACGGCTCACCTTCGGCCTGGTACGCTGAGGTGATGGCATTGACCACCCAATGAGCCAACCTCTGAAGACAGCATTCCCCTTCTGCTGACCTCCAAAACAGGCAAAGAGCTGCTCAGAGTTGCTGAAACTCCGGGTGTGTTCCACGTAAAGGTGCAAAGCATGTACGGGACACAGCAATGTAAGGGTCGGGTCTGCCTCCTCCAAACCAGCACTTGCAAGTTCACCACTTGGTCCGAAAGGGCGTGGTGGGAACTTTGGGCAGATAACCGGGTCTGGGTCCCAGGATAACGTGAGAGTAAGCCAGACTGAGCTCATGTCTCCATGAGCTCGCTCGGTCTGTTACATATTAGACCGATTTAGATTTGGTTGGGCATGGCAGTTCGGCATGTTCCGGCTCTGAATTTCCCCGGAGTGTCACCGCCTCCTCAGTCCTTGGTCAGACTCGCTATTACAGGCCCGAGTGCCTTTAGGGCAAGTCTTGAGAAATGTGATAGTCACCAAGGATGCCTCCATGACCGGCTTGGGTGCCACATGTAACGTGCAGGCAGCCGCGTGTTCCTGGACAGGACCCCGTCTGCAATAGCATATCAGTTGCCTCTCACAACTCGCCCGCCATCTCCTCCTCTGGAGTCACTCGCGGTTGAAATCACTGCAAGCCATTCACGTTCCAGGAAGATCTGTATCGTGCATCCGATGCGCTCTCATGACAACAAATCCTTCCTGGAGAATGGAGACTCCATCCCGGGACGATCCAGCTCATTTGGAGACTATTCGGGGAGGCCCAGGTCGCCCTGTTTGCCTCCCAAGAGTCCTCCCACTGCCATTTGTACTATTCCTTGACCATGGCCCCCCTGGGCACAGATGCACTGGCACACAGCTGGCCCGGGGCCCTTTCAAGTACGCCTTTCCCCCAGCTGTTCTTATGAGAAGACTTAGCAGAGACGGGTACGTTGAGAAAGCGCACTTTGTTGGCGTCACTCATCTGCATCAGGTACAGCCAGAGGTGGCGCTCCTGGACCTTAGTCACCCAGAGAGCAACGCTAGTCATCACGCATGGCTCATGCATCAACCTACGGGCAGAACTACCCTCGTGTCGCTATGTAAACGTGTTGGCCCAAGATGTCAGCCAGTGGCATAACATCAAAGTGACTGCAGGATGGCCGCAGCATGGGAGTGGGCAGGCTGTGGCGCTACAAGCTTGCCTACAGGCCTTGGATGGGAGACGCAGGCGACTCTTTCAGGCAGTGGTGTTTGGCAGGCCCAAGTGCACCGCAATCGGACACTCCGCCCAGGGAATTACCCGCGCATCTCTTGCCCGCTCCGCATCGAGAGTAGCAAGAAGGGAGGAGCTCAGACGTGTTTACGGATGCAAACAGGGGCTACCACGTCTTGACGAGCTACTCATGAAGCTTCGGAAGAAAGGCAGAGAGGCTGAGCGCGACAGAGTCATGCACGGAGCTCAGAGACAGATCGTCCCACCTTGAGCGCTCAGGGGACAGTGGGGAATCCACCTCCAGCACGGTGCTTTCAGCGGCCCGGAGGAACATGGGCGTCAGCTTGGTGTTGGATTCTTTCTGGGCAGCCGCCACTGCGGGGAGCTGCTTAGTTTCCTCCTCCTCAGCCGAAAGCCCCTCTTCTGATGCAGCGAGAGACATCTCATCCTGCCCTTTCACTTTTAACAGACGTGAATCTTAAAAGGCCAGTACCCAATTTTAACGTAGTACATAATTTCAATGCAAAATGTATTAAATATTCATCCAGTTGACAAATATGAATAATGTAAGTTCACAAATGCAAACAATCCAAAACAAAAACATTCAAAACTGAAATGCACCATATAATAACATTGGTTATTGAATGTGAACAAAATAGGCTCCTACATTTATATTCCCATATAGAAAAGTTTGAACAAGTTTTAACTTTATTCATAGAAACAATGAAGTACAGTCTTCACATATATGAAGTACATTCACATATTTACAAGTCTGACTGAAGTGAGTAAATAATTTTGGAGCCTCTAAAAATCCATTGTGATTGTCACGTGAACTGTCTGTTTGGTTTTGGTTTCGTTTTGTGTCTTCCTGGTTTTCCTAATTTGGAGATGTTACTTGTCTTGTTTAGTTTGATTAATTAACTCTTGTCCACCTGTGCTCCTCACCTGTTTTCAGTTCTCCCTGAGTGTTTTCCTGTGTTTAAAAGCCTGTTCTGTTTTGTCTTTGATTGTCGGTCCTCAAAGGTTACTTAATGTGTGTGAAATACCTTGCCGTATTTGTTTGCCTGTTTGAATTATTAAAGATTTGTCTATTCGTGAATGCGAATCTGCCTTCATGCTTTCCTTCCCCACACGCGTGACAGAAGGACCGACCATACTACAGCGATGGAGGTTGCCGCTTGTTGCCTCCACCTTTACCAGTGAAACCTCCCCTTCTATGCTTCCTCTGAGGAGTTCTATCGGCTGGCTAAGGAGGTGAAGTGTGACGACACCACCATCATCCATTTCTTCAGGCTCTGGGTTTGTAGGCACCACCCCGTGGATCTCCCTGACACCACTGGACTATGCTGGAGAGAGACTATGTACCGGTGTCTGGAAGACGTCCAGGCCCGAGACGAAGCCAGACCACCGTCCACAGACCCGATGCCCGCTCCGCCAGAGCGGCGTCCGATGCCCGCGGCGCGAGAGCGCCCTCCGATGCCCATGCCGCAAGAGCGTTCGCCAGAGCCTGCTTTTTCTGACTGGCGTCCAGTGCCAGCTCCACGTAAGCGCATCCCGATCCCTGTGAATCCAGTCTGCCAGTCACGGCCAGGAGTGCTGTTCCCGAGCCCTGAGAATCCAATCTGCCAGTCACGGCCAGGAGAGCCGTTCCCGATGCCCGTTCCCAAATCACGGCCAGGAAAGCCGTTCCCGAGTCACGTTCCCGAGTCACGGCCAGGAGAAACATTCCCAAGTCCTATCCCTGAGTCACGGCCAGGAGAGCCAATCCAGTTCCCCGTGGATTCTGTTCCCCAGTCTCGGCCAGGTTTGCTGTTTGCGATTCCGGCGACGCCGGTGCCCTCGCTACAAGAGAGTGTATATGTGTGTATTTTATAAAGCTGCTAATAATCTAATAATAATCATGCAAACATATGAATCCAAAGGTGTTTGGACATTACTTTCATCCTGAAAATGCTAATCTGTTTAGTAAAAGAGGTTCAGTGTTGTTAGAGTCACTCTGAAATGCACGAGGACAGAATGATGATTATAGCTCACAGTAAACTGAACATCAGTAATATCAGGTTATGTGCACATTCAATCCTTTCTAAAATAATAAAGTTTCAGTAACAATTGCCAGTCAGTTACTTTTTTTCACTAAAATTTATTCTTGTTATTATGTGCATACATCTTTTTAAACAGTTATTTCTTGTTCATAAGTGACTTTTATCTTTGTGTAGTTTTAGAGCTTGATTTTGGTGAGAATACATAGTTTCCCATTAATACCATATTGAGTAACTACAGATCAATATCAAATCTCCCTTTTATAGGCAAGATTATTGAAAATGTTGTTTTTAATCAGCTGAACAACAGCTTAAACTCAAATGGATACCTGGATGATTTTCAGTCTGGTTTCAGAGCGCATCACAGGACAGAGAATGCGCTCATAAAGAAAATAAATGATATTCTGATTCTGGCAAAATATCAGTGGTACTGCTAGAATGCTGTGTTTGACACTGTCGATCATAATATACTAATAGAGAGACCGGAAATCTCGGTCAGGCTTTCTGGGATGGTACTCAAATGGTTCAGGTCTTTCTTAGAAGGGAGAGGTTATTATGTGAGTATAGAAGAGCATAAGTCTAGGTGGACGTCCATGACATGCGGAGACCCACAATGTTCAATCATTGCACATTGTACATGCTCTCACTAAGTCAAATAATGAGAAAGAACCAAATTGCCCATCACAGCTATGCTAATGATACCCAGATTTACTTATCTAGGACCTAAATACATTGCAGACATGCTCACTGAATATAAACCTAATGGAGCACTCAGATAATTAGGATTGAGTCAGTTAGAAATACCAAGGGTTCACATAAAACAAGGGAAGTACGCTTCCAGAAAAGATCAGATGTGCTAAAACAGTTAAATCCAGACTCAAAACCCATCTGTTGAGCTGTGCATTTACTGAATAAGCGCTGTGATACGTCCCAACTGACTTATATATAATAATTTTCTATTTTTAACTGTTTTATTTTCATTTTAAATCAATCTTTAAATCATCAAGTTTTTAAATACTTTGTTGTGATTATTTTTTATGATTATTTTATTTCCTTTTATGTAAAGCACTTTGAATAACCATTGTGTTTGAAATGTGGTATATAAATATGCCTTGCCTAAACAATGACAGATCAGTTTAGGAAATCAGTGTGAGAAAAAGAATGCCTTCTGGCTCATTTTTTGGCTAGTTAAAAATATTTTCCACAGCAGTAATGCTGGATTGACCAGCGGTTGTAGTGGAGTTGGTGCTTTCTGGATCATCTGAGAAATGGCCCGCAACGTCATTGTGAATGTGGTAGTAATACAGGAAGAGGAAAAACCCTGAAAAAAAGGATTAGAAAAAATAAATAAATAATTAAAACAACCTTAGCTCCAATTATTGGAATCTGAAGGAAAATATATAAGCACTCTACTAAACCAAATGTACTGCTGCATGTGTTTGTTTCTCACCCTGTAATGAGTTTAACACGGTGAATATGTAATATGAGGGAATGAGCATCGCTCCATAACTGAAGAACGCCACAGACCACGTCAGACCGAAGAGCAGGAACAAACTCAACACCATCATCAGCTGCTTTCTGAACGTCTTTCTCTTGCCGTCAGTCGCTTTTATGTTTCCGGCCTGAATGACTTTAGTCACGATCATGATGAAGATTCCTGTCGTGAAGATGAAAACTAAAGCATAGTAGCCGATGTTCACTATGTAGTGAATGTAAGGATTTGAAGTCCAGCACCTGGAATTAGAAATCATTGATCTTAAGAAGGCAATCATTTCACATCAATAAACATAATAATTTGCAACATCAAATAAGCTTACATTTGTGCAATTTTTCCAGACGTACTGTTTAGGGTCAGTGCTTTATATCCTCCTCCAGAAGCAATAGCTACGACTATCGGAGCAGCACACACTGAAAACACACAGAGACAAATTGATTATAAAAATACTGTATTTACAGCTGTAGTTTAACTACAGTCAGGATGATACAGATGATACCTATTTTCTCAATATGGTTTTGTTGCTGTAACTCACCCCAGCCCAACACGGTGATCTTCCTCATGTAGTTTGTGATGGTGACGTTCTGTCTGATGAGCCATAAGTACATATGAAGAGCTTGAATGAAGAACCAGGTGAATGTGGCCAGCATGGAGTAATGCAGGAGCAGCGCTATGAAGACGCACGCAGCGTTGTCTTGTGTGTTAGCGACGCTCTCGTTTGACAAAAACGAAGCATTCAGTAGAAACAAAGCCACAAACATGTTCATCAAGATCTTCGTGGCCTGATTTGATTTGGCTTTCCTATTAAAACACAAAACAACTGTTCTTGTAGCCTGAAATGTAATACTTTAGAGCAGGGATTCTCAAATCTGGCTCACGAGATTCACTTTCCTGCAGAACTTAGTTCTAACCCTAATCAAACACACCCGAGCATGCTAATCTTCATGATCAGGGTGTCTTCAGGATCATTAGAAAATCACAAGTAGGTGGGTTTTATCAGGGTTAGAGCTGAACCCTGCAAGGCATTGGACCTCCAGGGCAAGATTTGAGGAGCCCTGCTTCAGAGCTTTGATCTCGTATTACAAGGAAATATGATTCTTTATATGATATACTTTAGAATACTCTACCGTAGCAGGAAATGCATGAATAAAGCGATGGAAATGAAAAACATGGAGATGCCGCAGCCGATAGAAGAAATTAAGGTCAGTGACTCCAGATACGGTGCTGTGTCATTTTTACCTGGCAGAGACTGAATAATCAGAGAAAAGACACAGATCAGCTTGATGATTTTTTTGTTGTTGTTATATGTCAAAAGACAGAAAAAGCGCAAGAGATCTCAACTGTTTGTCCTAAGTAGCAATGAGATTAAATGCAGAGCAAAAAAGAGACTTTAGTGGAGATCTCAACAACGTCCTAAACTGTGCTAAAGTACAAAAGTCTGTGCTTAAAAATCAGATTTCAAAAGTCTCAATATTAAATCAAATGTTTCTCATCAAGCACTAATTTGAGCGCTTCCATATTCATTTTATGGCTCTAGTCAGCATAACGGAGAGAGGGTAGATGGTTACCTTTTGGATGCACCAAGTCACTTATCCAAGTGTGGGTGTTTACATGCACTCATTTTTTTTAAATCATTTTTCAGATTCTGAAAGCTCTATCTATATAAACCCTCAACTTTGCAATCTGCTTCACGTTTTCAATTATGTGTACTTTACACTTATTTCAAATAAAACTTCAGTGCTTGCACAGTGCATCAGATGACAAGTTCAGAACCAGAGAGAGATGTTAAAATTCCTACATAACAAAGGCTACCTAAAAATGGATAGAAGAATTTTTTAGCAAATATTTGGTAAATATTCAACCTCATCCCCTGACCAGTTCATAAGAAGTAAAATAAAGATTTGGGTCGTCAAATTCACGTACTAATAGATTTTTTGAAAAACATTCTTGTTCTAGAAACAATTTTGAACTAAAGAAGGAAGCTTTATTTATTAAATGCATTTATATGTTAAAATTGTTTTTTTGTTTTTTTAAATAACCTTTATTTATCCAGGAAAAAGCACTCTGATTTTAAAAAAGGGTGTGTTATGACCAAGGATTTTGACAACATTTAAGTTCACTAGCATATAGACATATTTTCAGAGCATCTTTAAATGTAACATGAATTGTGAAAGTCTAACTGCTTCTTCTCCAAGAAGCTTCTCACCATCAGCACCGCAAAGAACGTCAGATGTGAGCAGGAGCACTTTATAGCATTGTCTTCAATTTTTGTCTCACAGCCGAACGTTGTCCAATTAAGCGTTCCTTCAAAGAAAAGTAGAGAGATTAATTAACTTAAATTATAAATAATTATAGAAAACATTCTGGGTTAGTTAATATGATCATAAATGAATGTACCTTTGCCATCCCAAGAAACACAGGTCACATTTCCAACCTGTTAAGAGCACATTTATTTACATTTTGATTTCACAGTGTAACATAATAAGTTTTGCAACAAAACCTTCATTACCATATTTCCTTTTCTTTTAATGGTCATGTCAATATTGTCTGTAAGGTTGGAGATGTTGGCACCCATCGTTATTCCATAACTTTCATTGTTCAAAACAGTGAACGTTTCAGATTTATCCTAAGGAATATATGTTTATCAATACAACAGATGAAGAAACATTTGTCCAAGTAGAAAGCACAGTGGAAAAGATACTATGCAAACCTTATTTCCCATGTTTATAAATCGTAAAACTCCAACAAATGCACTTCCATTGTTTTCCGTTCGTGATTTATTAAAGGCTTCACTGGGAATCTTTACAGACCAGGGATAACCTGGCTGGTTTCTCTCGACAACCTACGAAAAGAAGAAAGGGTGTTGATAAATGTTTATTCCTCTCCAGAGGGACTAGTGCTTCTCAGGCCTTACGTTTAACATTTTCTGGTTTGAAGAGTAGCATATGTTGATGTCTTTGGTTTCTGTGTTTTTGGGTTGTCTTTGGAGAACACCAATAATATCCCCCATGACAATCGCCGCATTGGTTTTATTGCTTTTTTCCATCTTCTCCACCAGCGACTCTACTTTTTCCAAGTTTTCTCTGTAAAATGCATTGAATCACTTGATATTCTGTAACTAAGTTTTAGATTTCAAATCTGCTGTTAACTGCGCACTTACGCCGCCTTTATGGGATCAGTATTTTCTGTGATTGTCTGTGATGTGTTTGTGCTGTTCTGCCCGTCATTTAGATCGTAAGTTATCTCAGGTGGTGGGACAGTTGGCTCAGGAGTTGTCTTATCTGGCATGAAACTGGTAGTTGGATTGTTAGTTGTCATAAGTGATGTTGAGCTAGTAGTTGGATTGTTAGTTGTCATAAGTGATGTTGAGCTAGTAGTTGAACTGTTAGTTGTCATAAGTGATGTTGAGCTAGTAGTTGGATTGTTAGTTGTCGTATATGATGTTGAGCTAGTAGTTGGATTGTTAGTTGTCGTATATGATGTTGAGCTAGTAGTTGAACTATTAGTTGTCATAAGTGATGTTGAGCTAGTAGTTGGATTGTTAGTTGTCGTATATGATGTTGAACTGGTAGTTGTTGATCTTTCATCAATGCAGGTCACACACATCCATTCACTCCCATTTAAATACAGAAAGTATTTGTTATTTTCATTCCCTTAAACACAAATAAACAGTGGATTGCATTTTATTACAGTTGCACAAGAATTGAAACAATAACTGATGCATGTTCTTCGGTTCACATATTTATTAATCACATAGTCTAGTCGTATTATTGTCATGATTTTGTCATGCTACAAACTTAAAGCACTAAACGAATTAATGAATTTCTCAAGCAAGTGCATCCTGTTCAAGAAATCAGAATATTATGCCTACAGCAACGCTAGAAATAAAAAGCCTGTCATGTCAGATTGTGCTATATTGTTAATTCCTAAATCAAACTTTAAAAACCTTAAGACACAAACTTACCCATGCATGTGCTATTTTCATATGCAGCTGTTTTACATTTATTTTCAGGATCAGCAGGAGGGATTTTCAAACAACCTGAAGAGAACATGATGCATAGTTCAAAATAACTGTGAATAATTGCAGTGTATGATTTGACATATAGACTTGGAACAGCATGGAAGGTAATAAAGGACAGACAGTTAAAACTGATCATGTATATAGTTTTGAGAGTATTAGATCTGTTTGTTTGAGCACTTTGAGTCCTGGAGCATACGTTATTATAGTAAAATAACAGTGTGATGTTGTCATAAATGTATTTGACATAATATTTTCTAAAATGGTTACCAATATCATTTTCATTATAATATTTCATCAGTTGTGTCATTTGTTGTCTGTCTGCTGTTCAAAATCAAAACTTGTGAAAAGTGAATCAATACTGCAAATGGATTTGCAAAAAACCTGGTCTCATAAAAATATGAGACTTTTTTTGCACTTTTTGTGCAATACTGTTTTTACGTGCCTTACTGCACATCTCGTCGCAGTTTCAAAGAGAATATCCACTAAGTGGAGCTAAAACACAGGTTAAATGTGAACCCTAGCACAATTTATTACATTGATATAGGTATGTATTGCGGTGGTTCAGAATTGAAATATCTGTGGACTGTTGCTAAAAGTTAATGCTCATGTTGGAAATA
>JAUCMR010000109.1:638360-649785 GCA_032357425.1 Enteromius argenteus
TTTTTTAATAAATCTGCAAAAATGTCAACAATTCTGTGTTTTTCTGTCAATATGGGCTGCTGTGTGTACATTAATGAAGAAAAAAAAGAACTTAAATGATTTTAGCAAATGGCTGCAATATAAGAAAGAGTGAAACATTTAAGGGGGTCTGAATACTTTCCGTACCCACTGTATATACATGTAAAGTAAGATATTCTGAAGTTCAGAGTACTTTAATTCTGTACGTTATTCTACTGTATGCCAAATATAAAAGTACAGCGTTTTAAATATAGATTTTTGGAGTGCATTTTACAAGAACTAGTTAGTCAGGAACATACTAGTTCAGTCTTTCAACATCAAAAATTCATGTTTACATAATATATGTATATAAAGTTGTTTATTTTCTGAGCACATACGCATATAAAGTACGTGAAGTATTTTCAACTTCAGAGTACTTTACTTTTATCTGCTGTATGACAGATGTTGTCACTTTCAAATAGATTTCAGTTTATGATTTCTTTGCTAATGTTTTTATGTTTAACTGCTGTTTCTATGCAATTCTTTGTTAAATCTATCAACTTCTGAGTGAAACACTAGTACACTACACTACTTCGACACTAAAAAACAACACAATAACTAAAGGGTGGAGAACAGGAGTGTGTGTGTTAAATAACAGCAGCAGAAATGTGTTAAGTGAATCAGTAAGTTTCAGGATTCAGTCATTTCATTTAGCTAGTAATGTATTGCTTCAGACAGTCGAGTCTGTTTCCCAGCTAGTTAACAAATGAAACTTGTTTTCTTTCCTGTCCTCCCGGTCCCTCCCTCCTCTCGCTTGGCCATCGTCCAGAGCTTCTCGAACAATCACCCGAGAGGCTGCAGCCAAGCCCTGATGGCCATAAACAAGATTGTGGAGCCGTTCGTCTCCACCTCCTGTAGATCCTGACAGCTGTGGAGCAACACCTGGAGCGTGTGTGTGTGTGTGTGATTACTGCCATACAAGCCATGTCAGGATTGAGGCGCTCCGTGAACACACTAAATATACTAGAGCTGCTCCATTGTAGCAGAAATCATAATCACGGTTATTGTGGTCGATACTGAGTTCATGATTATTTCACATGATTACTCACTGACTTTGAACTTTTACAAAAGCATGCCTTTGCAGCAGTGGAACTGCTGAAGCATTAAATAACATTCAGCTGAAAAAAGATAAATATGAAATAATAATGAAAACAATAGTACATATGTATACATATAAAAATAATCAATAAAATAAATGAGATCAAAATAAATCTATTGATTGTAAACAATATGACAATTAATCACAATTAATCACATTCAAAATAAAAGTTTTTGTCTACATAATATATGTAGTGTGTACTGTGTATATATAAATACAAATACATGCATATATATATATATAAGAAAAATATGTTATGTTTATATGTTAAATACATTTATATGTACTACAATAAATGTATATACATGTAAATATTTTCAAAATATATTTGTGTATTTATATATACTTAAACACACTACACACACACATATATTTTGTAAACAAAAACTTATTTTACTAGCGATTTCAGAGAGAAAATAGTTTCAAACCTGAAAACCATTAAATATTTATTCAATATGTAAAAAGTAATAAAAAAGAATAAAAAACAAATATGTCGTAGTGCACTGTCACAACCTGAAAGTACTAAATATTTATTAGAAATTTAAAAATAATTAATAAAAATGATTAATGTTGAATATGTTTTAATACATTGCTGCAACCTAAAAATGACTAAATAATAATTAAAAATAGAATAATAATTAATAAAAAATAAAATATGTTGTTGTAGTGCATTGCCACAGCCTGAAAACCCTGCAATTGATTAAATATTTATTTTTACATTGAAAAAATACATAAAACCAATTAAGACAAAATATGTTGCCACAACCTGAAAGCTCCAAATATTTATTAAAAATATAAATAAATAATATTAGTATTAAATGTATTAAATAAACTCCCAAACAATGTATATTCAATCTTTTGGTAATCTGCATTTATCCAGCATGACGTTCTTGTTTTGAAACACCTTACAGTTTGCAGAAGACGAAACAATGGTGAAGATGTCAAATCTTTCCTGCAAACCTGTGTTTAACGTCAGAAGGTGTGTGATAACTTACACAACTCTCATCACAATGAGATCTTTTATTCCAGTGGTAATTCGAGCAGGTTTATGATGACTCTGTAACTGGAGCTGAAGAGAGTTGAAGAGTTCATCTCGAGCTCCTCGGGCTGATTTTGACACATTTACACAGCGGGCCTTCTTATTGGCTCTGATGGTTGCCATGGCGATGGTGTGATTGACAGGTCGGTACGGCTCTCGACTTGCTATTGGATGCCACTCTTGTTTTTACACACGTGATGTCATGGCTTTATTCGTACCGTGATCCAATCAAAACAAGGAGCAGAACATGATTTATAAGCAGGATTAAACATCTCCAAAACAATCATCTGTATGTAAGAGCAACCTGAGACAGTAAGTCAGTACTGACTGTAACCAATTTGGAAACAATATGTTGGTAGCTCTTATTTGTAGTCATTGTATGTGCATTACAGCAGGTATGCATGGAGCTTCTTCACGTCAGGCCTCAGAAGAGCAGATGTGGTGATGTTGAACCTGTGACCTCTCCACAGGCCACCGCTAAGGGTGTCTGCTGCGAACGCTGGTGGTTTTCCACTGAACTGCTCATCAGGGTTTAGATCAAGGTCTGAAAGGCTGCGGAGGTTTCTCAGAAAAAAAGAGTTTCTCAGAAACCCTTGAGAAACCGCACACAACCTGCAGGGTTCAACACCATATGACCTTCATTTATTCGCTTTATGGATTTTTATCGAACCCTATAGGGCTGAAAGGTTTCATTTTAATTTGGCATCTGCATTATCTTGCATTGGCAACAAGGTACACAGGCAATTATTTTGCCAGATAATTTTAAATCCCCCTATCTGAACCTTGTCTTAAATTGATCCATTTCTATGCAGTGGTTTGTTTATTCTCCCCAACATGGCGACCTTGCACGCACACACACATACACACACTCCATTATGGAAAAATAATACATATATACATAATTTACTACATAATGACTAATGACATGCTTTAAATACAATAGTTTGTTTTTTCCAGTTTAATGTAGTTGATTATTTATGGGAAAATGGACATTAAATTGGTGAATTATTAAACAAATGCAAGTAAAACCCTGCTTTTGGCCTTTTTTAAATGTTATATGTGTAATATGCACTGCTAAGAACTTCATTTGAAAAATGTAAAGGCCATTTTCTCAATATTTATTTATTTATTTATTTATTTTTTTGTACCCTTAGATTCCAGATTTTCTAATAGTTGTATCTCAGCAAAATTTTGTCCTATCCTAACAAACCAGACATCAATGGAGAGATGATTTATTAGTTTTTATTGGCTTTTATTGGTCACATTTGTGAATTCTTTCAGTGTAATACTGATGATCTAAAGATAAGAATTAGCTGTATGTTTATTATTTTTGTCTAATTTGCCCTGATATGTATCTGAGTGCCCGTAAGTCATCATGGCTTTAGACATAAAGTTGCATTATTGGTCGAATAAACTGACTGTTGTTGAATTTCACAACTAAATCATTGTCACTCTTATTGTGTATATGAATGCAAACCATAAAGCTCAATTTTATGTCATTGCATTCATCCTGCCACCAGGGGCGCTATAGCAGACCTTAATGTAAACCGCCTTCTTCTACATGAAGTTTCTTCTTCCAAATACTGTCAATTATGTGAAGTAGTTAATTGTAGGTTTGTGTCACTGTAATATCTTGCATGTGTTTTTTTGGTTGTTTTGTCGCTTTTTAGCATAATTAGTGAAGCTATTCTATTTAAAACATGAAGTATTAGACATTACATGATGTTTTTGGATATACAGTGCAAAATAGACAAATGTGGACTATCAGTGGTGTTATTTTGGCGACAGTTACAGTCTGAATAAGTGCCTTCTCACTTCTTCACGAATGAAGTCTTTTGTTTAACACACCAAAGCCAAAGCACACATTTATTCTTAGGCGGAGTTGTCATATTTCTCTCTTTAAACATTAAAGTCTTGTTGTGAGAGGAGAGCTGGAGTAGCAAGCACTGCAAACCATTATACAAAACAAGAGATAAGACTCGCTGTAAATAATCGTAGGAAAGCCAGACGTAAGACTATTGTTTTGGCAACCGCTGACCTGTCATAATTCTCAGGCTTTGACAGGATTAGCAGACCTGCGATAAGCTTGTCCGTGCCGTCGCTGCTTCAAACAATAACTCATATTATCTGTCCTCCAGAGCGCTGGCATCTTCCCCCGAGGCCCGAGAGAGTCAGATGGCCGAGATTAGCTCTCATTGACTTCAATCCATTTAGTGACCTGTGGAACAAAGACTGAGGGTCTAGTTTGTGACATCTGATGGGTTCAGAAGCTTTAAGAGATGACAAACATGTGTATCTCTTCAGACCACTTCACTGTCATGGCATCATAGAGAAGTTAAAAGGCCAAATTCTTTAAACCTGTGTGTGTGTTGGTGTGATGTGTGTGTGTGTGTATGTGTGTGATATATATATATATATATATATATATTAATAAAAGTCTTTTTTAATAGTATGTAGTATTGGGAAACCACATACTATTAATATTAGTGTGTGTGTTGTGATGATGATTTTATTTACATTATTCGAAGGCAACAAGAGACGTAAAGTAAAGACTTTATTATGCTGAAAGAGACAAACAGAGCTGTAAACAAGGACGTTATTTTTTTATTTTTAACAACACCTTGTAAGACACAGTCAATAAATGCATTGAGCAGCAGAAATCATCCTCAACAGATGAAAGGATAGTATGACAAAGATATCGCTTTGACATTCAAACTAATGTTTTATCGTGAATATGAGATTGAAGAATGAATGCTGTATCACTGCAGATAGATAGATAGATAGATAGATGAAAAAGGATAAATGATATGTTTTCACCTTGAAAACATTTGAAAAGTCAGATTTTCATGTATTCGTTTAGCAGATGCTTTTATCAAAAGCTACTTAAAAAACACAAAATTCACAAGGAATTTGTTATTAAATCATTATCAATATGTTAAAGTTTAGACCATCAGTTTTACACCTAAACTACACAAATTCTTAGTTGTCTAATAAACTTGCCATTGTGTATTATTATGAATGTTGTAGAATTCCTTTTGCTCCTCTTTCGTAAGTTGTTTTGGATAAATGTATATGCATTTATATGCAAATGCATGTGAAAAGTTGCAGAAAACGGCAAATATTTCAGACTTACTCAACTTTTCACCTAAATGCAAAATATAAAATAAAATTCATAAATAATACCAATAAAATATTCACAAGAAAAGTAACATTATCATAAGCACCTGTATTTCAGCAAACACGGGCACTGAATATATTCTGAATGTGTGTTTATAATAAGGACTTTAAGTGGGTTTTATTTTCAGTTTAAACAATAACTGTTTGGGGAAAGTGTGTTCTCACTTGGATTATGAACTCATCATACTCTATAAACAGATGTTAGAAATGAATTGAAAGTAGTTCACCATCAGTGAAGCCTGACAAAAAATTTCATATCTGTCACACGATCAAATGAACAATTACTGTCTGTCAATTTCAGTCTTACATAAAGTTCTCTCGAAGAAACCTACAGTCATAACTTGACCTTTTTGCATAAGTAAGGTGAAAAAAAAGAGCACAAGAAGGCCAAACAGTTATTGTTTTACTGTGAGTTATCTGTCATATTTCCACAAGCACAATCAAAGCAAAACTCTTCTGCCTTAAAACTGTTTTTTGTGCTGCAGTGATCGTCACAAACCTGTAGTTTCACTCTGACTGGCTGCTAATGTGCTTTTTTGGCTTAAAAAGAAAAACCAACAATGTAAAGAAAGTGGTTCCCGGAGGAACAGAGCATCAGTGTTCTCTCAGACTCGGGAACAAAGGCGTGTGACGCTGACTTTCCTGCCGCCGGGAGGTAAAATCAGCACGAATGCAGCTGGCTTGTGTCCAGAGGTTTGGGTTAATCATTAGTGTCCACCGACACTAAACGCCTCTCATGTGTGACTGACACAATCCCACAACCTCTGCTGACTTTCTCTTTATGGGACGGCTATGATTCAGGTTGCCATTAGGTTGCTAAGACTTATTTTTCAGCTGTTTTTGTCTTCGGATGAGGCTAATTGCTCCAGCATGGATCACAAACAGCAGTGGAGAAACGTGATCTGGTCAGATGCCACATGGGACAGATTTATTTGTTTGTCCAGCAGGGGTTCACGGCTCTCTCAGCGATACTCGCCCGAGGGATTGTGTAAACCGAGTTGTTTTGTCAAGCGTGCAGACGTGTATTTGTTAATAATTCCACAAGGATACGCCACTTTGCAAAGCGTGATGCCAAATCAATCATTTTAACTGTTACTGAGTAAATATTTTGTGTGCTTGATAAAAACAAGATAAACAGAACTAGATGTCATGAGAAATATAAAGAATAACCTGTCTAAAATTTCATTTGACACAATGTTTCATGAGATCTTTTGGATTTCTGATGAAGCACTGTTTGAGACGTTGTTGAGATCTCTGACTGAATAGGAATTTGAGCACAGTTTGAGACACTTCTTCTGAAAGTCTAGAGGAGACAGGTGTGTGTGTTTTTTCTCCAAAAGTCACATCCAGTAAGAGTGTAAAGATGTGAAATGAAATGTTTGAGTTCATATTGAGATATTGAGAGTGAACGAAGAGTATTTAACATTAAAAGTAGAAGCAGGTCTCCATCTCACTTCATTGATCTGTTGTTATCAACTTTGTCTCAGTTGTTTCTCATAAAATTCCTGAGAAGAAATAACAGCAGACACAAATGACAGTCAATAGCTGTCATACTGTAAGAGCTATACATTAAAATTAAGATAATTTAATCTTCTCAATAACAACTTTTTTTGAGTTCATTTTGAGATCTTTGTGCTTTGATTACAGATGTTTGGATCACTTCTGAGCACAGACTGACACACTGAGATCTCATCTGAGGAGAGACATCTCCTGAGGAGACACATGAGAGATTACTGAAGACTTTTACTCAGGAGAAGCAGGTAAGTTCGGCAAACGTATCAGTTTGATCTCACTGCGGTCTCAGAGAATGATATTACTGATGTGAGATGTTGAGCAGACCTCATTTGTGATTTTATGGGAAGAGTTTGGAGTGGTCTCCATGTCTGAAGCAGGAGATGTTTCTGAAGCGTTTGGTTGTGAGTGTGACCTTGCACTGAACTAGGGTTTTACGATCTACACATCATGGTCGTTCACCCCAAACCAGACTGGGTTGGCAGAGTGGTGTAAAGTGGTGTAAAGTGGTTAACAGCACAGGACAAACTACACGGATACGCTCGTGAACCCTTGAACCCAGAGAAACACACTAAACGTGCCTTAAATACTCGCTCACTTCAATTTCTCTTGGTCTTCAGAGCATCTGGGTTTCGTGTCAACCTTCGTTTGTAGAAAGCCATGATATGAGTGTCCAATGAATATCCATGAGGCCTGGAGCAGGGCTATTATAATTCACTAAAAGTAAAACCATAAAAACATTTTGTCGTGTGTGTGTGTGTATATATATATAAAAAATAAAAGTTTATGTTTACATATATTTTAAATATATTTGTTTAATGAATATATATTAATATAAATAAAAAATAATTTAATTTTATATTTTATTTATCCTGCTCTGAAACATTCCTGTCTGTCTATATCAATCTGACCCCTGCACCCCTAGATGACCTTTGACCTCTGAGAGCATGTGTTTAAACTGTCAGCTGCTAACTGCTGTTATATTTTGAATAGTTTTTTTATTGTTATATTTCTGTTTTCATTTAGATTTTAGTAATTGTATTGCATAAATTCATTAATTTTTAATCGGTTTAAATTATTTAATTACATTAAATTAGAAATTCCTGTCCGTCTATATTAATTTGACTAATCTGCACCCTTAGAATGATGTATAATATATATATATTTATATATATACTTTTTTTTTTTAATTGCTTATTTATTATTATGCACCCATCAGTGATGGAAAGTATTTGGAGACTTAAGTCACACTTAAACATGTCTGAATGTATTTCTTTGTTTGGGTGACTGAATGTGATGAACAGATAGAGACTCTCATGTTTCAGACATAAATGAGTGCGCTGCAGATCGTTTGATTCTGTGCAACACGAAGGTACAAGAGCGAATCTAAAACCCCAGAATTAGGGCCAGATAGACTCCCTGAACCCACAGTTATAAACAGAGTAATAACAAAAACAGAAAAAAGTCCACGCACGGTTCAGAGGTGGCAGCTGTGTGTCTCTCTCAGCATGAATCTTTTCTGGAGTCCAGCCCGAAACGCAAGAGCCAACGAGCGAAAACGCTAGAAAAACAATCACGGACTGAACGGTGAAAGCCTGGGTTTCAGCGGAGAGCCAAGAGCAACATCTCGAGCACGGAGAGATGGAGAGAGAGAGAGACAGGGCTGTTTGCACAGTTAGTCATCCCTAGTTCTAGTGCTCGTAGTGTTTATTAAACTCAGATGCCGATGTTTGATCGAGTGCATGATCACGTCGTGCGGAGCTGACCTGCATCGACTCAAGGGGGTGCTAGAGATTCCTTCAGATGGATCATTGACTGCTTTTTATTTGACAAAACCCATAAAGCAGATGCATTTATCCAGTTATACCATCCTGAAGTCAGTGGGGTTTTTTAAGCTTTTTCGAAACTTTGAATCAATTGAATCGATTCCTTCGCAAAATGATTCATTGCTTTGAAGCACTCAGTACACCAAATCAGCGTTGGGTGTGATGCATTACTAAATAATTAGTTACTGTAATTTAATATATTTATCTTTCTGGAAAAAAAAAAGAAGTAAGAAAGTACTCTTAACTTTAAGAGTAAGAGTGTAGAGACTATAAACAATGCTATACAAAACAATGGTAGATTTCACATTAAAATGGCAATATCTGATATTAAAATGCATGTTTTAAATATAACCTTTGACCATTAAATACTTTGGTCAGTTCAATAATAATGTATGCATGTTTTTGTCATTTATTTGAAAGAATTAAAAGGGCTGTTTCATGTCTATCCTCATATTGTTTAGCTGGTTGAGGTTGATGTGGGATTTAGAAAGAAATTAATAATAAGTAGAGAAATTAGCTTTAACTACACTGTTGAAGAAGTAGTTAGGAGTTAATAATTAATAACCTTTTTAGAGTAACCCAACCCTGTCTGGACAGAACACGGTAAATGCAATGAAAACCCAAGCCAAGCATGCATAAAACCCCCTTTTACAAATCAATTGTGAATGTTTTATTAAAAATCTATAATATTATTAAATATGAAGTGTCTGTTTATTAATTTAGTTTGTTTAATGGAAAGCTTGGTTAATGAGGTCAGTAAGAGATTATGAACTATAACTATTCCCATTTTTATACACAAGTGTGTGATTACAAATGTTTATGAATTTATAAAACTGATGCGAGATCAGGTCACCTCGTACTTCGGTTTCTCATCAAATCTTCTGACCAATCAAATGCTCTCTAGAATCTGAAGGGCACACCCCCTACACAATAAATAGACACTGAAGCTGCGGCTGTAGCCGATAGGCACATAAATATGCTTTTGATTGGGGAAAATGGCATTGTGTCATGCGAAGCGCAGTCTGACCGGACTTTGTCTTCGGTCCAGAGATGTGATCGCAAGGAGTGAATCATATGCGAATCAGTCGGCATATATTAAACACTTTTAAAAGTAAACAGCCTCAGCATGATTATGATCACTATTTTGTTTTAGTAAGAGTTTCACATTGAATCTAGCGGGTAATAATCTGTGGCTGTCAAACGCAGCTTTACCAAGTTCACCGTCTCTGGCCAGAGCAGATATTAACAAAACTTTTCATTTTAAAAAGGGGGTGGGGCTGCTCAATATGTCCCGCCCTGTCTTCCTGTTTCAGTTGAAATTACTTCACCACATAGAATAACGCTGTGTGTTTCAAGAAAAAAATTCTGTCATTAATTACTCACCCTCGTGTCGTTCCAAACCCATAAGACCTTCGTTCATCTTCAGAACACAAATGAAGATATTTTTGATGAAATCAGAGAGCTATCTGACCCTCCATAGACAGCAACACAACTGAAAATGCAAGCTTTAAAGTATTTGACATAATCAGTCTTGTTTACATCCGGGTGAAAGCATGCGCATGTGTGTAATCTGCGGCTGTTTAAGCGTACGCTTACGCAGTAATATTCTCTAAAATGGCAGAAGACGTAAGTCATAGGAGAAGAATGGTTGAGTATATGATGTTATTTTTGTTTTGTTTTTGTGCAAATAAAAGTATTCTCCTATCGGCGCAAAAGTGAAGCTGATCACTGATGTCACATGGACTGTTTTACTGAGGTTTTTACTATGTTTCTGGATCTGGGATCATTTCAGTTGTGTTGCTGTCTATGGAGAGACAGATAGCTCTCTGATATCATCAGAAATATCTTCATTTGTGTTCTGAAGCTGAACGAAGGTCTTATGGGTTTGGAACGGCATGAGAGTGAGTAAGTGAGTTTTCTAAAATGTCCAGATTTTTAAAAGTTAAAAAATGTTACGAGAATATTCCATTTTATAATTTTTCTGTAAAGTGAATGTGACTTGACTTGAAATGAATTTCTTGGCATTTTAATTTCATTTCTGCTTCATTGCATTTAAATTCAAATTGTAATTCTGCATCCTGTTTGTTCTGAGTGAATGCAAAGACTGGGATTCGAGATCCTGTTTGTCAGTGAGATGCATGATTCTAAAAATACCCAGCAGGTTGTTATTGTAGTCTTTATTAAAGCGTGACGGGTCTTGTGTTGAGTTTGAGCTGCTGTGAGCGTCGAGATGTTTGACGAGGCATCGGTGTCTCAGATGAACACATATATACACACACACACTCATCTGTCAAGCTTCAGCAGAATTAGGAAGTTGTTTTTGTGGTTATGTGGTGATGTACAGTAGCAGGAGCCTAAAGAGAGAAACGCATCTCACGCTGTTTATTATAAACGGACCATTCTGGCTCTCAAATCTGATTGGAGGAGACATATGAAGCCATGGAAACTAAATGAACAGCAGCTGAATTCACAAGTTTCAGACTGAATATTGTGTCATGTGTTGTTGCCGTGGAAACTTTGTTTACGTCTGGTCAGGGTTAAGTGACTGATTAAAAAAGATTATTGGAGAGTGTTTTACAAGAAAGTACTATTTCATATTTTTAGTTCAAAGCTTGACAAATCAATTGTGTTAGTTGCTGTTTTTTGGAAAAATTCTGGAAATGTTGAGTTAAATTTGAATAATATGAAAACTAAAAGACTTTCAAATCACATGAG
>JAUCMR010000109.1:683408-697920 GCA_032357425.1 Enteromius argenteus
CGCAGCAACACTACAGCCAGAATAATAGCTCCGCCTTCTTTCTTTGTGTAAACATTTGGGTGGTGTTTGAAAATAAAACGAGTCGTTTTAGGAGGCAGTGGTCGGGTCTTTTTTTTAACGCTATCTTAACACTCCAAAAGAGACACCTAGTGGCCAAGAATGAATCTGCATAACAACTTGTTTCAATGATTCAGAGTCGACTCTTTATTTTTAGACACAACAATTTTAAACACTTTCAGATTTAAAACTTTGCAGGATGTTTTCATTCACTTACAGCTGTGTTACACTGCATGAAAGATCATTTACAAAAATCCATAATAGCGGTACTATAAACAAATCGTTTGGGAGTCATTGAGCAAGGAAGGTAAAAATAAATGCATATTATAAGACAATGAAAGTGTTTTTTGACCTTGCATGCACGTTAACCTGTTGTTGGGGACTCCCGAAAACAAAATTCATTACCCATAATAGAGGCACTTTAAACTGCTTCCTTCGGGCCAGAGATTTAAATTGCAAAATCAAATAGGTATAAGAACTCCTTGTTTTAATGTTTATTTATAATGACTCATTATAAATGTGTGTTTTTAAGTGTGCTGTGCTGCTGCTGTATGTGCGTGTATACTGCTGTCTACATAAAGAGTTGCCTTTAATGACAGTGAAGTTAATGAATATTGGCAGGAAAGTATGTTTTGCACATTTCTCCTCCTCAGCTGCTCTGGTCCTGGTAAAGTGGCAGTTTCTCCTTCATACTTAAGCTGATGACACTGTAATTACGGAGGGTTTTTACCGCCCTGAAACATTCCTGGAGCAGATGGAAGCGTTACCTGAGGCTGATTCCAGCGCTTTTTGGTGTGAGCTCCTCTGACCCTCAGCGCTCTTTACGAGGGTTTAAAGCATCGGTTACAGCTTTAGTCGGCCACGGGCCACATCCAGAGCTTAACGCCAAAACTCTCTCCAATACACTTTGGAATTCGTACCTTCAACACGTCAGAAAGATGTTGAGATACTGAGAGGACCACTTAACGTTCCTCGAGAAGAACGAGAGCGGACACTTCAAGATGTCAAACAAAGCGAGTTCAGACAAACTCAATCAGTGCAATATACCAACAGCTTTGTAATGCTCACAAATGTTTTACTATGGTTATACTGCGGTAAATCATTCAAAGAGTTAACCCCACACCTGTGCAGTCTGAAGTCCTGCATTTCTTTCTATTTTTCACAGATTTTTAACAATCTACGCAACATATTGTTAGTGCATTAGCTCTGAATTTCACTGAAAGTGTGCAAAATAGCTCCATTTAGTTTTTTCATTTGCCATATGTTATATATTTTATTGGTTATACCAATGTTAGAGAAACATTTTCATCATTTGTAAAATGTTATGAGAATGTTACATTTGTCTGTACTTGCAACATTCAAAATGTCCAGTTTTATAATGCATTAAGAACGGTTCCTCTTGGGTTTTTTTTAAACATTATAGGAACATTCCATTTTAGATTTCTGTAAAAGTTATGAAAACTTTATTTCTTAATTATTTTTTTTTTTACATTCAAAATATCCAGTTCTCAATCTATTAAGAACATTTCTTTTTGGTTAAATGAACACTGTAGAGGAATGTTTCATTGAAACAATATGAGATGTTTCATTCCAAATGTTGTATCAATTTTTAAAACAGACAATGTTTAATTTTGAAAGAACTTTTTTTCTTGGATATGTGAATGTTACAGGTACATTTGTTATGAAAATGTGATTTCCTAATTTTTTAAACATTTTTATTCTAGATGTTTCTTCTTGGTTATACAAACATTACAGGAACATTTCATTCAATTATTTTGAAAAATGTTCTGATCATTTAAAACACGTTTTATATATTTAAAAATGTTTTTCTTTTATTTTATTGGTTATACAAGTGTCACAGGAACGTTACATTTTATCATTTTGAAATGATATGAGAATGTTACATTTCAGTGTTATTTACAGAACATTTTTTATGCAAACATATGTCATATGCATTATGAAAATGTAACATTTCAAGGTTTTCTCAACATTTAAAACACTTTTTCATATTTAAAGTTTTTTTTCTTCTTGGTTATACGAACATCAGAGAAATATATTTTTGAAAATGCTTTAAGAAAATTCTGTTATTACTGAAAAACTCTATTCAACTTCTGAGAACGTACAGATAACATCATAAAAACGTTCTGAGAATATTATTATAAGAGTGTTTCCTCTCAGCATTACAAGAATGTATATGAAATATTAATATCAATATTAATGTCATAAGAACATTCCAGAGGTTTCATGTGAAAGTTCTGTTATCTGGGTATGAGCTACTATTTTCTTAATAATATCACTCACAATGAGCCCAGGAATATGAGTTAATACAGTCCATAGAGTCAGTTTTCTCTTTACGCTGTGGAAGAATTATACAAATTACAATCTAGAACTCATCAAAATCTGTATGAAATAAACTACTACTAATACATAAACAGATTGCTGACTAATAACTGATATGCATGTGCATGTGTGCATTTAGTGACTTACAAAAAAGGAGCAAAAGCAATTTGCCAAAATATTCTAAAAATGCAATGCCAGGTTTATTAGATGAATGCATTAGAAAGGAAGATGAAGAAGAGGCAAAGTGCATTTTATTATTTTATTTTACTCATTTATTTATTTATTTTCATGCAAGTTTGTTTGATTTCATAGAGACAGAAATGAACACCAGCACATCTTTTTCCTGTTTGCAACTTAAAAACTGGCCAAGTGCTCTGATACATCATGGTTTCTCTCTGAACTGCGATGCCAGTGATTGTGGTGTGTTTATAAAAACACCAGCAACGACTGGACTTCCACACGGTGACGTGAAGCGGCTCAGAGTCACACAGAAACAGGAAAACAAACACACTCACTTCCCATGAAGACTGATGTGGAGCTGCTTGTGTGAAAGTTTAAGCCTTCAGAGAGAGAATTTACAAGAGAAATCAGAGTTTTAATGAGGATCGGTATCAGGCTCTCTCTTGCTTTGAACTCTCTGACCCCTGACCTCTGCATTCTTCAGCTACTGATTCAGTTTGTGGCATAATCTGCCGTTCACCTTCAACACACAAAACGAAGCGTCTCAATACAAGAAGTCATACTAAAAACAGACTTCTTTATGATCTTTGTGTTGGTGAGAAGCGTCTTTGATGCATTTAAAGCGCGGTGGGAAGACGCCGATTGTTTTTCTCAGCATGAGAGCGGATGATTTGAAGTTATTTCTGTGAGTTTTCCCTGATTGCACAATCTCCTGGCACACATGCCACTGCGCTGGGGGTAAAAAGCCTGCGATTTATGGGTGAATGTTTCAAATAAAACTCTGCTTGACAATGAGAAACCACATCACTGCACGGCTTTCATTCAGAGACCAAATAACCATAATTCACCTTAAGAAATCATGCAAAATGTAGCTTGCATTGCAGTCGGTTCTGTGCACAAAAGAGCCTGTGCTTGCAGCATGCAGAAAATAACAGCATGAGCTGCTGCATGTGACAAAACATGCAATAGAACCCGCAATATGCTCAGCTTTTGTCTGCTAAGTGCATAAATGTAAATAAGCAAAGCTACCTGCGTGGAATAGTGTATCCCATAATGCAGTGTGCTCAACTCACTTAAGCAAATTTAGTTTTATTAATAAACTACTCTTAGTTTTGTTAATAATTAACCTATTTACTGAATTTGCATTGTGTTTACTGCAAAAGTGTTATTTTAGTTTCATTGATATACTATCATATTTTTTGTTAGGTCATATATTTTCTATTTGAATTCATTTGTTTGTCTTAATACTTATTTGTATTTATCTATATGCTTTTTAATAAGTTGTAGTTTTTGTTTATTTAGTTTCCCTTATTTAGTAACAAAAATGATAAATGTTGTAAATAAAATATAAAATTAGCATAAAATAAATACCATGTCAAATTAAAATGTATACTGTATTTGTTGTCTATTAATGTATATGTACAGATTTATTAAATTCAACAGAACTATATCTTCTTCAGACGTCAAGTTCTTTCCCCTAAACCTCTTGATGTGGTGCCAGGCTTTACTTCACCTCACGTCTGTGATCTTCTGCACCTGATGACTCTGCGAAGGAAAGCTGAAGATCACTGAAACGTGTTCAAGCAGGAGAAAGCAGCGAGCCCAACAAACCTTACAGAAACACATTTGTCCTCTGTTGTTCCTCCACAACAGTCTCCTGTGCTCTCTGACCCCCGAGACCTTTGACACAGAGGTGGAAACTTGACCCTTAACATCATCAGAGCAGAGGTCAGAGGTCGTGTGTGTGTGTGTGCCTGATAACTGTCTGTCATGCATTAGTGAGGTGTGTGTGGAAGCGTCTCCTCTCTAATACTCAACTTATCTCATACAAGAGCTAGAAAACCTGTGATGGAAACTCTGAGTAATATCACACACTTCTGGATCAGCTGGCTTTGCTTTCAGCACACAGAGGACATATAACTAACTCTCTCTCTGTACTAGTGATGTCAACCGATTAATCACCATTAATGGCATCCAAAATAAACATTTAATATGCTTCAAAGTGTAATGTATTTCTGTGATGTTCAGCTGTATTTCCAGCATCATTACTCCAGTCTTCAGTGTCACATGATCTTCAGAAATCAGAATAATATACTGATTTGAAACAATTGTGTATTTTTTGCGACCCATGATACTATTAATCAGGATTTTTTGATACATAACATTTTTCGGTACATTTTTTTTTATATATATATATATAAAGAAATGAACACTTTTATTCAGCAAGGATGTGAAAAGTGTATAAAAAGTGATAGTAAAAACTTAGAAAAGATATCCATTTTGAATAAAGGCTGTTCTTTTTAACATTTTACTCATCAAAGAATCAAAGACAAAAGTATCCCAGGTTTCAAACAAATATTAAGCGGCACAACAGTTTCAACACTCATAATAAATCAGTATATTATTATGATTTCTGAAGATCATGTGACACCGGAGACTGGAGTAATGATGCTGGAAATACAGCTGAACTTCACAGAAATAAATTATATTTTAAAGTGCATTAAAATAGCAAACCGACATTAGAAATTGCAATAATATTTTACAATGCTTTTCTATATTTTTGATCATATTAATACAGTCTTGATGAGCATAACTAAAAGTTCAAACTCTTACGGATGCCAAACTTTTGAAAGGCACTATATACAAGTGTTTGTTCAGAGATTCTGAGCTGAACTGTCTCTGATGGAGAAAAAGAGAACATTTACAGGCGGATCGTTCATGTGCCTCGTGAAAGAGGGATGTTTTGTGAACACAGTTCATTTGACATTCATGATGTTCACATCTCCATCCATCACTGCTGATCACATGCAGACCAGAGACTTTCTGTGAGCGCTTCTACAGAGGAAAGTGTTTTAAAGTCTCAAACACTGAAAAACATAACACAAGACACGTGTGTGAAAAAAAACATCATGTGCAATTATTAAGGAGGACGTGACAAGCGCTGAAGTAGTATAGTTGATAAATAAAGACTTTTGCACTATGAAATACTGCACTTGTTTAAATATTAACTTTTCAGTTCATTTACAGAATTGGTCGAAATGAATTACACAGAAGTCGGGCAGAAATAAAACAACGCAATGCAGTTAAAAGCAACAGTGTTTCTGCGCATATAAACAAACTTAAAAGCAACAATCTGATAAAAAGTAACTGATGCTTCATTCATCTGTTTGTGCTGAGCTCTTGTGATTGGACGAGCTCCGCGTCAGTCATCGCCAGGGGGCGTGGCCTCGATATCTTTCTCGCTGGAACGCGTGTTTGAGACTCAGTTTGAGTGTCAGTGATTCAGTGACACGGACGGAGTCATCATCATCATCATCATCACTGTTACAGCTTTACGAGCACTTTCTCCTCACTGGGATCGCGCAGCTGGAAGTCCGCGGGAAGTTTGCTGAGCACTGTGTTCTGGATTTATTTGGATTTGCGCGTCTGAGACTCTGTGAAGTTGATCAGAGCGCGTCACGATGCGTCACCAGAGCTGCTTGTGGTTTTTCAGCGTTCTGCTGGGCTTCTGCGCTCGGGCCATCGGGGCTCACGAATGCGAGAACTGCTCCAGGTTGGAGCTGGAGCTGTGCGGCGGACCGGACTGGATTCTGGGCTTCTGCGGATCCGGACTCACCTGCGCGGCGCTCAACAGAACCGGACTCGCGCTCGCACCTGAGACAGGTGTCTGCAGAGGTCAGTGATGAGCTTCGCTTATCGATATCATCAAAGAACAGGCAGGATTGTGTTTGTGCAGTGTTGGGAAGGTTACTTCGGAAGTGCAATAGATTCCAGATTACAACCCTGCTGGGAGAAAACACTAGAAACCAGCACATCACACCATTACAAACCATTAAAAATAGTTTTTTATTAGGATTTATTGAAGCCATCAATAGAAGGCAACCAATTGCCAGTAGAGACCAATAGGCATCATTACATCATTACAGTATTCTAATGTTTTTTCAGCATTTTTATTTAAAATGTAATAAGTATGGTACTTATTTCAATTGCTTTATTAAAGTAACGTAACTGATTACTTTTTGATACTTTTCTAAATCCTATTTTCAAACATGGAGAGCAGCTAACCTTACAGCAGTGTTCAAGTGATTACCTTCATCACTTGAATTAAGATTATAATAATTTAATTTTAAAGGACAGCCTCCACAAAATCAGTCTTTGAGTTCGGACACACTGGCATCTAACAATGGCTTGGAAAAAACACAGTTGCAGATGTTTAGGTTGAGGAGGCATGGAAGCTGGATGAGGTTATGGAAACCCTAGTAAATCAGAAGCAAAAAGAATAATTAAGAATAGTATAGGGATAGGGAAGTAATAGCAGAAAACCAGAAGAATCCAGCAGGAAGTATGAAGTAGGAGGGTAAAGGTAATAAGAAAACTGAAGGTATAATTACACAATTGAGAATGAGACACACAGGGTTAAATAAAACATTGCAGCTAACAGACAAGCATCCAGCTGCTTTATGTGATCACTGCCAAAAGTACTTCAGATAGAGAAATATTAATGCAAAATTAGTTAACAAAGTTCTACGGAAGACATACTAATAATGAAAGTGTAATAAATTACCTGAGAAGAACTGGCTTGATGAACAGATATCTGGGAGATAGCTGACTCCAGTGTAGTAGATGGCAGTAATACACCTTATCATTGGAGGAAATCACTATTAAAGCAAAGAGGAAGAATTCATGTTTATAAAGTGTATAAGACCACCCATGATGATGAGGAGGATGGTTGTGGGTTTTGACAGCTTTTTTTCTTGTGAATCACGTCATGATTGATTGATTGATGTTCTTATGTTGATTGATGTGATCAGTTGATTCTGAGTTGGTTACTGTGACAGTACCATGGTAAAGTAATGGTATAAGTTGAGTAATACAATGGTACTTTGATTATATTGTGATATTAGTTAATATGTACAGTAGCATGTTACTCTAACTCTAAAACCATGTTGCATGTCCAGAAACGTGGTATTGCCATAGTTACTTGTCCAAAATACTATAGTATCACCATAGTGCATGTCCAAAAACACAGTATTTGCCATAGTATGCCCAAAATACTGTTATATTGCTATTGTGCATGTTCCAAAAATGGTATTGCCCCCAAAATACTGCAGTATTGTCATCGTACTTTGTCTAAAAACATGGTATTGCCATAGTATGTCCAAAATACTGTAGTATTATAGTAGTACTATAGTATTACCATGGTGCATGTCCAAAAACATGGTGTTGCCACAGTTCATTGTCCAAAGTACTATAGTATCACAATGGTAAATGTCCAAAAAAACACAGTATTTACCATTGTTTGTCCAAAATACTGTATTATTGCATTGTACAGTACCATGTCCAAAACCATGGTATTGCCCCCAAAATACTACAGTATTATCATTGTACAGTACATTGTATAAAAACATGGTATTGCTATAGTTACATATCCAAAATACTATAATATAACCATAGTACATGTCCAAAAAACACAGCATTTGCCATAGTATGTCTAAAATACTATAGTATTGCCATGGGACATGTCCAAAAAGATGGTAGTTGCCGGTATGTCTAAATTGTCATAGTTACTTGTCCAAAATACATTTGTATTACCATATCTTGTCCATGAACATGGTTTTTCATGGTAGGTATTTGTTTAAAATACTAACAAAATCACAGTTTTGCCATAATGCTGTATCCAGAAAACAGCACCGTGGTACTTTTGGTACTTTTCAGTGTGTTTACACTTCCTATTTTGTTACTGTGAGGTTTATAATATCCAAATTGTGAAGTAATCAAGAATAATCAAGTGATTAAAGAGATTTGTATTTGAATCTAGGTTTAGGATTCTGATCTGAATTATCAGTGAGTTGGTAGCTGATGGCTTTAATGTTGCCGCTGATGTAACGGCACGAGATGATTTGGCTCACGACTGTCCTGTGATTTGATCTGTGATGTGATGTTAGGCTTCTGTCCAAAAGTTTAGTCAGAAGAAGTCAGGCTGGAGCTGGACGTTCTCCAGGTCTAAACACTTGGATTGCTCCAGACGGCTGAGCGAAAGCAGAAGTGGGTCTGTGGGAAGGTTCCGGAGCTCAATTACTCCTCGTCTTCATCTTCCTCCTGTGGGGTCTGTGGTTCATCCCCAGGGATCGCGTCCTTGATTGGGTCTTATTTACTGGGCAGTGTTGGGGTTAATTCCTTCACAAATGATCTGCTTTGAACGAGTCCGACTTCAACTGCTTACATTCTCAAAACTTTGCCTCTTTTTTTTTCACACAAATCTAAGAGTTGCACACACAGAATGCAAAATGCCTCACTCTGCATCCTTTTTTTCAATCCTTTTTACGGCCTGTGCTTTTCAGGTTCAGATATTCTCTGTCTGGTCAGTTTTAGAAGGAAATAAATGCAGATGTAATATGAGCCTGCAGAACATTTGAGGTTAAATAATGAGTGTCATTTTCCAGCCACTGATTAACCAGCATCTTTAGCATAGTAATACATTATTCATGATTGTCATCATTAATTACTTCTTCCCCCCCATTAGCAAAGAAATTAATGAGGCTATTTATATTCTGACATGGCTGAAGGCGAATGGAAGACGTGAAAATGAGCTTGTTGAATATTCTATATCGGTCTTTTTTGGGGCTACATCCATTTATCATATGCTCTTGAAAATTAAGGTTCTTGTCATTGATGGTTCCACCAAGAACCACCCACTTCGCAAAAACTGTTCGTTAGATTATTAAAATGTTCTTCACACTAAGAAAAATTGTTCTTGAGAATAAAGGAAGAATAAAGGATCTTCATTGGTATTGATGGTTCAATAAACATCCATAGAAGCTTTCTATTGTTCTTCAAAAGGTTCTTCAGCATAGAAGAATAATTTTTGGTTGGCTTTCTTAAAAGAACCCTGTTTTCTGTGTGCTAGGAACATTTTAATAATCTAATCTAATCTAAAAGCCTTTTCCTCACTATAAATGTTCCATGGATGTTAAAGGTTCTTCATGGAGCCACAGATACTAGCCTTGATTTTAAGGTTGTTTATATACTGTCAGAATATTTGGATTTATTGGACAAAAAAGATGATTTTCTGTAGTTTATTCTGTTCTACAAACAAAACCTGCAAATATGCTAATTAACAACCTCTACATCATCCGTATTGTGCACTTAAAGCTACAGTGTATTATTTTAGTATGACTAGAGTCTCCAAACAGAATAATGACTGTTTTCAAACAGTATTTCCAGACTGGTCCACTGTGAATCCATCTTAGCAGTTCAATCTTGACTATCAGAAGTCTGAAAGACTTCCTCTGAGGTCAGTCTCCTCTCTCGGTCTGGATGCCAAGAAAAACTGTCTCCATGATCATCTGTTTGCCTTTTTATACTGATAAAATATCAGCCTCCCACATTTGACCAGTAACTATTATAAGAGAAACAACAACAGTGAGAAGGACGCAACATGTTTGCAATCAACCTCCTTGAAACTGATTAAACTTGTTATCATGTGGACTTTAGATAACAACACTAGACCAGACTGTTTTTATTTCAGACTAATCTGCATTCAGCAAGTACATTTACAGATTTCCAAAAAATCATAGTATTGCCGTATTACCATGTCCAGAAGACAACTCCATGGATACTTTTTAGTCAGTGGAAACACCTTTAAACTATTTTGTTATTTTAATTTCCATTTGGTACAGTACCTTTTCCAATTGTTCCCCAGATACTATAGTATTGCCATGACATATGTCCAAAAAGATGGTATTGCTCCCGAAATACTATAGTATTAACATGGTACATGTATAAAAAAAACAGTATAGTCATGGTATCTTGTCCAAAATACTATAGTACTGATATGGTATATGTCCAAAAACATAGTATTGCATTCAAAATACTATAGTATTGTCATGGTACATGTATAAAAAACAATAAATTCGTAGTATCTTGTCCAAAGACGTGGTATTGCCCCCAAGTACTATAGTACTGCCATTGTGCATATATAAAAAAGACAGTAAAGTCATGGTATCTTGTCCAAAATACTTTAGTACTGCCATGGTACATGTCCAAAAGCATGGTATTACCCCCAAATTGCTATAGTATTGCTACAGTATGGTAAATGTCCAAAAACATGGTATTACCCCCAGAATACTATAGTATTGTCATGGTACATGTCCAAAAACATAGTATTGCCATAGTACAGCATCTCCCCCAAAAATCCATGTACCATGGCAGTACTATAGTATTTTTGTACAATACCATGTTTTTGGACCTGTACCATGGTAATAGTAGTATTTGGGGGTAGATTATTCTGAAAATCCTGAGGAGAAATGAAAACAGACCCACAGTTCTATTAGATGTGGATATCAGCTCAACTCTCCCCTTGATCTGATTGTCATCCAGGGCAAACAATTGAGGTCTAATGTGTTTTTTGATTTATTATGAGGCCCAAACTGGTTAATACAGTAACCACATTCTTAGACATGACTGAGCACTGAAACCAGAGCAGCCTGATATTGGTGCACTTGGCATAGAAACGTCCCGTTTGTGGAAACCCACGTCTCGGTTCTTCTCAGGCAGACAGCGCCATCACAAACAGGCTTTTCAAACCAGCCCCTGCCAAAACTTTCCCTATTATTTCCTGTCACCTCAGAATGATCCGCTCCGCCGACGTCTTTCCATATGAATACTTCCTGCGAGGATATTTTCATATTTTCACACGACCCCGAACACTGGCGCCCACAAAGCACATCTGTTCACGTCTACCGATCAGAGAGAGGTTTGTGTTTATCTGCACAGGTTTACCAAACAGTCTGGATCAAACTAGAACATCCAGAAGGATGAATAAACACAGGAAACTTGCTTTGTCTCCATTAAAAACAGCTGTTCAAAGTATCATTTAAAAGGCTAATTTTGGATGTCTTGACATTTGCACATCATAAACATCACAGCAACAAATTGGGAGTCAAAATAAGTGTAATACTGTCTCTACTAAATAAAAATCCTACAGCAAAACAATGGTTTACTGGACATACTATTTTAGACATACACTGTACCATGTTTTTGAACATATACCATGACAATAGTATAGTATTTTGTCATTGGTGTTGACGCTAAAATACTGTAGTATTGCCATGGTACATGCCCAAAAACATGTTATTTCTCTCCAAAAAGTATAGAGTATTACCAAAATACATGTCCAAAAATGTGGTATTGCTATAGTACATTGTCCAAAATACTATAGTATGACCATGGTACATGTCCAAAAACATAGGATTACGCAAAAATACTATAGTATTGGCATGGTAATGTCCAAAAACATAGTATAGTCCAAAATACTATGGTTTTTTGTCATGGCACCTGTTCAAAAGCACGGTAAACCCCCCAAAAAACTACAGTTTTACCGTAATACATGTCCAAAAGCATGATATTGCCCCCAAAATGCTATAGTGTTGCCAAGGTAATGTCCAAAACATTGTTTATCCAAAATATTATATTGTTGCCATTGTACATGTCCATAAACATGATATAGTTAAAAATACTATAGTACTGCCATGGCACCTGTCCAAAAGCATGGTAAAGCGTTGTATTTCCATATAGTATCTTGTCCAAAATGCTATACTATACTATACTATACTAGTATTACCATGGTACACGTCCAAAATCATGGTATTACCCAAAAATACTATATTACTGTATTTCCATGGTGCATGCCCAATACGCAATATAGTCCAAAATACTATGGTATTGTCATGGCACCTGTACAAAAGCATTGTAAACCCCCCAAAATACTACAGTTTTACAAAAATACAAAAAAACATGGTATTACATTCAAAATACTATAGTATAGTCATGGTACATGTATAAAAAAAACAATAAATTCATAGTATTTTGTCCAAAATACTATAGTATTGCCATGTTAATGTCCAAAAACATGGTATTGCCCCCAAAATACTGTAGTATTTCAGTAGTACATGTCCAAAGCAGAGTATTGTGAAATACCAGAAAACACATTATGCATCAATTGTTCTCCTATAAAGATGAGATCAGTGGGAGACCACATCTACTCTTACTTCAGGACTGATTTTATTTCTCCTCGGAGTAGAAACACATCTCTACTGCGTCTCCTGAGCAGTTTGTTCTGCTTTGTTTGGTGAGCGTTAGTGAGCCAAGCCCCAGGAGAGCATCACGGGGGAGCGCAGGAGCCGCCGAAGCCGCTTGGTCTTTGTTTATTCACATGTGGCGGGCTGGGGGGTCTTCAGCAGAACCTGCGGGAGCCTGGGGATACTCTAGACTTATTTAACACACATGGCAGAGGACAGAGGAAAAACACAGAGACGCGTGTGAAGGACACGGAGACTCCAGGAGAGCTCACGAGAAACCCGAGGCAGTGGAAGTCAGATAGACCCGAGCTGCTTCTAGTGAAGGACAGCTTGCTCTTTCAGAGCTCCTTTGTGTTTCAGTCAAGTGTCAGTTTTGTCCCAAATCTTCTTTTGTGGTTTTATTGTCAGATTAGTTCACAGTATTAAGCAGGTTTCAGATATTTACATTTTGCTTTAATGTATTATTAGATTCATATTTTTTTGATTATTTCAGTCTAGTTTTAGTCGTTTTAGTACTTCACATTAAATATGTTTTATTGCTAGTTCCCAAGGAAACATTTCTCATTTTAGTTTAAACTAAAACTAAAAAAACAAAAACGTAAATAAATGACAAAAACACACAATTACTTATAATTGAACTAAAAATAAAGTAAAAACAAAATATAAAAACTAATTTTAAATATTAAGAGAAACTATAATAGTATACTATTACTTACTAGAATTTATATAGCAGTGTTATTTTAGTATTTTATGCAATCATTTATTATTATTTTTAATTAGCTTTTATTTTATTTTCAGTGCACATTTTAATTTTAGTACAATTATGTGCTTTTTAAATAATTTTAGTTTAAAATTATTTCTATTTAGCTTTAACTTTGGTTAAGGTTGGTTATTTAAGTACTTCGGCTTATTTTATTTAATTTTTTTCTACATTTCTCTATTTAATTTTCATTTCATTTCATGTTTTTCATCTAATATTTCTTTTATTTCAGCTTATAGCCTAATAACCCTGGCACTTCAAATCATTAATCATAATTATGAGCAATAATTACAGTAGTGGTGATTGAATACTTGACCTACATTAGAGGAGACACTTGTGAGGCTTTTTTAATGAAGGACAACGGGGGAAAGTCTCTGCTTTCTTTCTCAAACAATTGAGACATTAAAGAGCTCTTCAGGCGTGACATTGTTAGAGCGTCTCTGTTTGGTTCCATTCTGTGGAACGAAAGCAAACAAAACTCAGCAACAGCCGAGACGGAGACAAAACGAGCCTGACAGAGGAGTCTGGGTTACCATAGTAACGCTGTCTTCTTCTCTGCAGCGGTACCCGATGCGAAGGATGAGGACGAGCGCTGCCCGCTGGTGAGCGGCTGTGAGCGTGTGGATGGACAGTGTGTGTGTGAAGTCAGACGCTCCTGCATCCGGACCTACAGCTTTCCTGACAGAGAAGCCTGCATGCATGCTGGGAAAACAGGTGCGCATTTCACCCACAGAATAAAAGGCCTTAAAGAACTCTTATATGTGACTTGATCGAATTTATAGCCATGACCAGTCTTAGTATAACAGTCTCAGTTATTATTTTAAAGTGTTTTACCCATCTGTGTGCCTGGAGCACAGAAGCAGTCATAAGAGCACAGGTAAGTTTTTAGAAATAGACAACAATACATAGTTTAGGTCAAAATGATCAATTTTTCTTCTATGCCAAAAATCATTAGGATTTTAAGTAAAGATCATGTTCCGTGAAGATATTTTGTACATTTCCTACCGTAAATACACCAGAACTTCATTTCTGATTAGTAATATGCATTGCTAAGAACTTCATTTGGACAACTTTAAAGATGATTTTCTCAATATTT
>JAUCMR010000109.1:774862-787186 GCA_032357425.1 Enteromius argenteus
CATAAAGAGACAAATCAATAATATAGTCAAAACATACATCCAATTAATGCAATAATGTTATGATATAATGCAATTAGAATTACAATTCTTACAAAACAGAATCTAATCCAATTATAATTATTATTATTGCATTGCAATAGCTTTTTTCTTCAAGAGCTAAAATCAGATTCTGTTTTATTGTAATTCCATGTGATGTCCTGCAGGGGCATCATATGTGAAAACATCTCTTTTTTATTTTAATTAATTTTTGTCATATGTTGTAATCATACAATTATCATCATATACTATTTTGTTTTTATTAATATTTGGAATTAGTTTGTTTTATATTTTCCATTTTAATTATAATTTTAGGTTAATTATAAGTTTAGTTTAATAATTTTGTTGTGTTTTGTCATTTTTATTATTTTATTGTCGTTCCCATTTTCATTTCAGTTAGTTTTAGTAATTTGAGTGCTTTTTTTTTCAATTTTAAGATGTCTTCAATGCCTATAGAGTATTTATTTATTTTAATTTAGGTTTTAGTTATTTTAGGTCTTCAAAACAAACTAAGCGATATCATTTAGTAAAACTGTATCAAAATAAAATGTTTCATTTCAGTACCTTATTGTTTTAATAATTTCAAGTCTTTATTTCTATTTAAGGCAGAATTTTTTAAGGCTGTTTCCTTTTGCTTTCGGCGCATAAACATTACATCAAACATTTATCAAACACTTTTTATCGTTTTATAGACTATACTGTATTTATCACTAGGGCTCTGTTATTTCTGAAAATGCATTTCCTTTAGGTTTGTAATGTTTTTGGATTACGGCTGTTGTGTGTTTATCACCAGCGCTGTATTATTTATGACACAATCACACGAATGCTGTCTGCATTGTGTAAGATTATCAGCTGACAGGTGTGAATGATACATCACCGCCCGCTGTTATCACTGTTATTGGTATTTGACCGGCGCTCTCCTCCGCAGGTATCGTGCTGGACGCCGGTGACGGTGTGACCCACAACGTCCCAGTCTATGAGGGTTACGCCCTGCCCCACGCCATCATGCGTCTGGATCTGGCCGGTCGCGATCTGACTGACTATCTCATGAAGATCCTGACTGAGAGAGGCTACTCTTTCGTGACAACCGGTGAGTGGCGGGATAGTCCGAGAGAACAGGTGCGAGCTCAGCACGAGTGTCTAAACGCTTCCTAACTCTTGCTCTCCTCAGCTGAGCGTGAGATCGTGCGCGACATCAAGGAGAAGCTCTGCTATGTGGCTCTGGACTTCGAGAACGAGATGGCCACCGCCGCCTCCTCCTCCTCCCTGGAGAAGAGCTACGAGCTGCCCGACGGTCAGGTCATCACCATCGGTAACGAGCGTTTCCGCTGCCCTGAGACCCTCTTCCAGCCTTCCTTCATCGGTGAGTCTCGCTCGGATGGTCTGCTAGTGACACTCACTGGCCAGTGCTGAACTTTCGCCTCTCCTCTCAGGTATGGAGTCCGCTGGAATCCATGAGACCGCCTACAACAGCATCATGAAGTGCGACATTGACATCCGTAAGGATCTGTACGCCAACAATGTCTTGTCCGGTGGTACCACCATGTACCCTGGTATTGCTGACCGTATGCAGAAGGAGATCACTGCTCTGGCCCCCAGCACCATGAAGATCAAGGTGAGATGCTGCACACATGCATTCAGCGACGCAACTTTTAAATAAAAGCATCAATGCAAATATTTTTAACTTCTAATTAATTTTGATTCACAGTAGAATTTATAAATTGCACATTTGCACAGATAAACAAGCACTGCTTTAACATTACATTTCTTGAGAACACTTCACAATAAGATCCTCTTAGTTATTGTTACAGTGACTAACAACCTGCATTTTATTAATGTACACTGAAAAGAAATCTTTTAGAAATTGCAAGTGTTACTATTAATCATAAAATGTCAAGTAACAGTGAATTAAATGCATAATTTTGAAATAAAGATTGCTATCTGAAGCATAATTCAATAATCTTGTTTTATTTACAACTTAGGAAAAAATATTGTTTATCAGTGTATTAGTAATTGTTGTAATTAACTGTAGATAAATTTCAGTCTTAGTTCATGTTTTAACTAATGGAACCTTATTGTAAGGTGTCACCAATCTCTTTTAAAGTTGAGTAAATGATGTCAGACTCCCTGCAGCAGTCGTGTTACTCAGAGCTGAACCTCTCTCTCTCTCTCTCTGTAGATCATTGCTCCTCCTGAGCGTAAGTACTCCGTCTGGATCGGTGGCTCCATCCTGGCTTCCCTGTCCACCTTCCAGCAGATGTGGATCACCAAGCAGGAGTACGATGAGGCCGGTCCTTCCATTGTCCACAGGAAGTGCTTCTAAACCAACAGCAATCTCTCAGTCCCAGCCGTACATTTGTACTGTCTCTTTTACTGTATATACATGTAATGTTGTAATAAAAACAGATAACTGATAACAGAGAACAGTGTATTGAGTGATCAATCGGATGTTTTGGTTTTTCTGCATGACTGCATCAACCCAAAATGCATTAGATTAAACACTGCAAAAAATCGAATAAATACAGAGGTAAACGAAAAAAGTGCCGGTGATATGGTACAGTGATAAAGGCCTCAATGGGATGGTGCTGAAGAACTACATACAGCACAGAATACCATGGTACTACCACAAAATAATCCCTAAAATAAAAATGCATAATGCATTGCATGCTATTAAATGAGTATGGAAGCCTGTTTCTGCCACAGAATTCAATTCTGAAAAATAAAAGTATAAATAAATAAACGCATTGGGATATAAACAAGCATAGATGAAAAGTCTCAATTGTGAGATAAAAAAGTAATTTATTTATTATTCTGATGGAAATTACAAAAAGAGGGAAAAACATTCAAGAATTTCAAGAAAGAGGTCATAATTGCAAGAAAAAAAGTTGCAATTGACGTTTCTGTGGCAGAAATGGCTTCATACATATTTAGCAAATGCAGTGTATTCTACATTTTTAGGGGAAATACTGGCATGGTTTTACAGACAGCGCTTACATAAACAATGGATTAGGCCATAGATCAATTATTAGGACATTTAAGTAACTTTTATAAATGTGCCTTTGATAAAAACACTACTGACCTGCATCTTGAAACAAAACAACAACACTGACAGTCAGTCAGTACAGGTTTCTTTCAGTTAAAACAGCCCAGACATGGATGAAAATAGCTATTGACTAACGTTTTATTAATGCATAATGCCCTGGCTTACTTAAAAAAGCAAAACAAGGAAAAACAAACAACAACTGGTACAATGACTTTGTCCAGATTGGCTCAAATATACCATGGTATATGTAAAAACGTAGCAAGCTTTGTAAAAGTGACCAATACTTCAATCAGCAGATCACTAATATAGAGCCAGCACTAGTGCAGACTTGTTCTGTTGTTCAACAAATCTCTCATATTATGCTGCAGAGAAACAAACGCGTACGAGCATCTGCTGCGCCATCAATCACGCGTGTCACACAGCGGAGGGGGCGGGTCCAGCCCTCACGTGACTCACCCCGACCAATCAGAGTGCGGGGAAGGCGTGCGTGACGTAGGCAGGGCGAAATTTGAACGTCTTTATCCGAGCTGCCGTTGTGAGGACGGGAAATAAAGCGGACACACACTGGCTTTATACGGCGATGTTTAGACTTTAAAGACGCGTTTGTTTGATATAAAATGAGGTTTAGGCGCAGCAGAGATGGAAAACGACATATGAGAGGAGTTTGGTGACTTTGATCGGTTGTTTTTGTTGAAGCGGAACTCTGAAGAAAGATAAGCTAGCTTAACTTAGCCATCAGAGTTTGTGTGTTTTGACACACCCAGGGCGCTTTTTTCGCTTCTTTTTAAACCTAAAGCACCTTTTAACGTAGTACCTCTCACATCGAGCCGTTTTTATCCCTAATAATGAAGGTTTTAGAGAGAAATGTAGTTCGTCTGGCCGTCGTTCAGCATCTTCGGTCGGTTTATGGAATAAAAATCAAGAACTGGAATAAAAACAGAAACAAACAGACATCGGCGAACACGGTGAGTCCATTAAACATCATAAACTATTGGTTTTATAATGGAAAAGCTGCTTGTTTTGTCGATCTATGGTGGGGTCTCAATTGTGAGTGAGCTTACTATGTAGGCAGCAGCATTTTTGGGGAACATAGTTCAGCTGCAATTCACAAAATGTTGTGTATTTGTCACAATTATTAATAAAGAGGCATATACAAACCTCAAAATGCTGTTTAGAAAGGCAGATCACTAATTATTGAGGTATCTGCAACTCTGTTTTTTGATTTAATGCTCAATATTCATTATTTTGTTGCATGTTTTTCTGCTAAGTTACTGGGTCACATGATCTATTGAACTGTTTAAACTCTTTCAGGTCACAGCAAATGGCTGATCAACTTCCTGTGCATGTGGTTTATTGTAATGCATAAATGAGTCAACACATTTTAAACATGAAACTGATCCCTTTTTTTTTTGCATGAACACTTGAAACACCTATTCTGTAACAGGTCTGTGAATATGGCTTGTTTATTGGCTGTAAAGTCACAGCAGGAAATGTGATTAATTACAGTAACGGTTACTGCACACGGTCTGTCTGATTCTGGTCTTATGACCGTAATGAGCTCTGGTGGTTTCTTCACCTCAGCTGTGTAGAAATGCTGTTGATTTTCAAACACACAGAGCTTCTCTTGTTCGTATGCATGCCGGTCCATCGTCACCTGAACAGATCTTTCCTGTCTTTCTAGGTCAGGGTGTTTGGGGTTGCTCTGGAAGGTCTGCCACACTGTCATGTGCTAGACTATGGTGACATACCCTGGTAAGACCGAGTCAAACTTGCATACAGATGCCTTTTAATATATGCAAAGCAATCAAAAGACACCGAAGGCCTTACTGTGTAACAAAGAACGAACACTCTGGGTATTTTGAGACTGAACGATCGAGTGCATGTCTAAACGGCACCATTTATCAGCTACTTGCTCTGTCTGGAGGTGAAACGATGTATACGCCCTGTGGCAATTCCTCTGGTGTGAATGGCTTTAAATGCCAGAAACAATAGAGCTGATTGACACATGCTTGATTGATCCTCAAAGTGGAGATGAATACAGCCATGGAATGCACTAAAATACTGTATGGTCAATGTTTTTGGGCTGTTTTGGAGTGTAGTAAGACTATCCTTGGAATGTGGTTATGCATATAGTAAAAAAAATAAAATTCGCAAACTGTACATTTACATTTAATGAGGACAATGGAAGAAATCAAAATCAACAAAAGAGCAATGATATGCAAGTGCTATAATAACAATATGGCAAAATATCTTTCTAATTAACAAATTCATAATTTATATATTCAATTGGATTTATTTTTAATATTTAAAATGTCCCTTTATTTTACTACTTGATATTTATTTGCTGTTTTTTTTAAATTATTATTTTATGTATTATATATTTTAATTTAACCTAATAAAACCATATCTATATTGTATTATTTTATATATTTCATTATAGCGCAAATATATTTTTGTATTGTTCAGTTTTATTTTATTTGTTCCATATTTTATTACTATTTCATATTTCATGCATTTGCCATATTTTCCCCCCCGTTTTTTTTATTTTATACTTTTTAATATTTGTGCTTTTTTTTTATATTTGTCCTGTATTTTATTTAATTATAACTATTATTTTATTTGCTATATAATTTCATTTCCCCTGTATTTAATTATTATTTTAATTTTTATTTTTTTTATTTTAATGTAATATTTACTTTTTAGATTTGATATTTTTGCCAAATATTGCCCTGTATTTTATATTGTATTAGTTATTTGCCCTGCATGTGTATGTAGTGTTAATGCGTCTCTGTCTCTGTCAGCTTTATAGCAGATGTTTGTACGAGCCTCATGGAGCATTTGGACACAGAGGGCCTCTTCAGAAAGTCAGGCTCTGTTGTTCGGGTCAAGAGCCTCAGGGTGAGTGATCTCCGCTTCAGTTCACTGGACAGACTCTGACTGGTGGCTTTATTTAACAGCGGCCGTATTGTTTTGACCCTGTAGGCCAAACTGGACCAGGGCGAGGACTGTCTGTCCACTGCTCTCCCGCTGGACATCGCTGGGCTTCTGAAGCAGTTTTTCCGGGAGCTTCCCGAGCCGGTCCTGACCTCTGACCTGCACAGTGCTTTTCTGAAGGCCCAGGAGCTGCCCACAGAAGAGGAAAGGACCTCAGCCACGGTCCTGCTGTCCTGCGTGCTGCCCGACAGGAATTTAAACACACTCCGTTACTTCTTCAGTTTCCTGAAGACCGTCTCCCAGCGGTATGACGACACATGCAGCAATGTCTCTGTTTGTCTCCAATCTCTTGTTATGCTAATTACTGCCTTCCCTCTAAATAGCGGTTCTTTTCAGAAGCTGTTTAGAGGCTCTTTTGTGTTTAAACACATGTAAAGTGTGTGTGTATTGCTCATTGTGTGTGTGTATTGCTCCTGTCTTGTAGCTGTGTTGAGAATAAGATGGACAGCAGTAATCTCTCGGTCATCTTTGCACCCAATCTTTTTCACTGTGGAGACGGCGGGGACAAAATGAGCAGCAGCACAGAGAAGAGACTCAAGCATCAGGCAGCGGCTGTGCAGTGTTTCATAGACAACGCTCAGCACCTGGGTATGTGTGGCTTCTCTATACTTACATTATTAAAGCATGTTAGGGATAGGACTGTTATCTGATTAATCCATAAAGTATCAATTCAATCCTGAAAACACAGCATTCGCAAACTTTTTTTTTTTTTTAGTAGATGAGCACCTTTTTTAAGGTTTGTATTTATTTAAAGCGCCCTGCAATTTAAATGTAATATTTCAATAATTTAACAACACATTTGCAGGTTTCTGGACTTGATTAGTGGACACATCAGGTCAAGAAAAGTTTTTTTTTTTTTTTTTTTTAACTTTGGTTTTAATTGTTCTTATTTTAAATCTTTTTTCGTTATTTTACATTTGGACTATTTAATAGATTAATAGCTTTTCATCAACCTAAGTTTGGTAAACACTGATATAAATGCATCACAGCCATGCATCATATTGTTTCTCACTAATTTTGAGCTGCTGCTTGCAAAAATAGTGTCTGTTCCACTGAAACATGTCACTTTCTTGCAAAATATGGTGCGTTTTGTTGCATTTCTGCTTTTGATAAGCATTTGTGGGGTGAAAATTTTTGTCTTCCTTAATCAGCGGAAAAACACCACAAAGTCATGAGTCAGATTACAACTGTTTGATCAATTCTCAGCCTATTTTCACTTTTATTAATGATTTTTTTTTATTTATTTTTTTACCTAATCCTGACTTGTTCTTGACGTTATTATAAAATAGGGATATTTTGAACTTTTTGAAACTATTTTGAAATATTTTGAGCATCATCAGATTTATATTATGCTTTTTTTTTTCAAATCAGCAGAATAATTTTTTTAATCAGCTAATAGTGAATGGCAGTGGGAGGAGCTAACTCACCTCACAGAGCTGTTATGGGATGTTTGTTGTTGTTTATAGGTGTGGTTCCTCAGTTCCTGATGGAGAAGGTTCCAGCCATGTTGGGTTGTGATGCAGAAGTGTTTTCTCCATCGTCTCTGTCTCTAGAAGAGAGTAAAGCTCACTTAGACATAAAGAAGAGCAACAGACGCAGTTTAGGAGGTAAGAACCACATCTAAAGTCATAACATGTCCATGGAAAATCACATTACAAGACTGGTTTGAAGGAAGGTGGATACGGTTAATAATGATTTGAAGGCATATCATTAGTTGAGTGGGTTTGTTTTGTATTCCAGACATGGTAAATGGAGCTCTGAATAGGTTTAAAACTAGTAGAACCCCAACAAATACCCCTCAGTCTGATGGAGCAGGTGGGTAAATGTTCTCCTCAGACTTCACTGCATGTAGATCAGCTGCACTCCAGTCGCCAGTTTCTCCTCTTCACGTCATACATGTAATGCACACGTGCTGAGTTTAAGATGGCTTTGTCTATGCCTGCTTTCATTCATCATGCAGATGGGTCTCGGCTCGTCCTTGTTTTATTATGAGACACCATTGATAACATACAGCTTGATATTTCTCTTTCAGGGCTTAGAAGTTTCCCCTTCTGCTCGATTCTCACTCGAAGCTTTCTTTGTCATTCTGAACTTTATTTGCTTTGAAAATGGCTTCTTTGTTTAATTTAGCTTGTCCTTTTGTGTTGAATCTGTAGTCAATTGTTTACAGTACTGGTCAACAGTTTGGAGTAATTGCAATTTCTTATTGTGGTTTGGAAGAAACCTCTTCTGCTCACCAAGGCTGCATTTGAGTCAAAATATTATTACAGTTTACAACAGCTGTTTCTATGCACATATATGCTAAAGTGTAATTGACTGCTGTGATCAAAACTGAATTTTCAGCATCATTACTCCAGTCTTCAGCGTCACATGACCCTTCAGAAATCATAATAATATACTGATTTACTGCTCAAATATTATCAGCAATCAGGAAAACAAAAAATAACACTGATGATAAGAACCTTTATTAATAATTGAACACCAACAGATATTTGCATAGAAAACAGCTATTTTAAACTTAAAAAAATATTTCAGAATAAATGCTTTTATTCATCAAGGATGCATGAAGTTGATCAAGTGACAGTAAAAGCATTTATAATGCTACAAAACATTTCTGTTTCAAATAAATGCTGTTCTTTTGAATTTTCTATTAATCTGTGAATCTAGAAAAATAAAATGCATCACAGTTTCCACATAACTGTTGTGCAGCGCAAGTGTTTCAACACTGATAATAATCAGAAATGTGTGTTGAGCAGTAAATCAGTATATTAGTATGATTTCTGAAGATCATGTGACACTAAAGACTGGAGTACAGAAATAAATTACACCTTAACACATTCAAATAAAGTGATTTTTAAATTGTAATAATACCTTTTTTTTCATTTAATAAATGCAACCTTGGCAAACAAAAGAGACTTCTTTTTAAAAACATTTTTTAAAAATCATATTCCAAACCAGAAGCCAACAATAACTCTCGTTCTTCTGAGTAAATGAAAGTCTCTTCCCTCAGTTTTCTCCATAGCCACTCCTGTCATCATGACTCCCAACTCAAAGCGTAAACTTCCAGTCGAGTTGGCGCAGACTTACGGGTTCTCCAACAAGAAACGCAGGTCCATCAAGAAGAACCTGGGCCTGGAGCTGTTCCCGAACGCTTTGTTTGGAGGATCTACACCAGGATCAGGTGAGCTTTATAGCCCCCTGTAGCTCCAGGACTCTGGTGTGGCGTGTTTTTGGGCGGTTCTGTATGATCGTGTGTTGTGTGATCTCTCAGCTCACAGCGCAGCAGGAGTTCTGGACTCGTATTCTGTGGGCAGAAACACTCGACTGTCCAGCAGCTCTGCCAGAAGGAAGAGCAGACGTCTGAGAGACCGCAGCGTGAGCAGGTACAACCCACCTTGATATTCTCATCTGCATTTATAGTGACTATTGCATAACTAACCCTTAACCCTTTAATGCAATCGATATTCAGGTGTTTAGAATGAAATTGAAATTGAAATGAAAATGAAATTTTAAGAATGAAATAAAGCATATTTTGTTACCTTTTAAAACTTAAAAGGGTTCGATTTGAGCAGGTGATTTTTCTATCACTATCAGAGCGCACTTCCACACATTTGCGATCTTAACCATATTCTCAAAACTATTGTTTTCAATGACTTCATATTCACTATTTTGATCACTGGCAGCATATTCACCACCACGCATTTTGCACATACTAGTATTTCTGCTTTTAATGAGGATGGAAAAGTAATTTCCTGAGCATTTGCCTTGTTTTCCAGTAAAAAAATTATCTAAACGCCCTTAATTCTAGACACATTTATTGGAGATAATGATATGAAGTCTTGTTGTATGAGAGATTGGACAAAATCTAGTTGACCCCATTGCTAGATATTTGTCCTCGTTTTAATTCTAAACACTTCATTTTGATCGTCTCAAAGAAAGAGGTCTTCTGTCTTATATTTTGCTGAAGTAATTAGTTTTTTCTTAAAAAGGATCAAAGTAATGGAAATCAGTAGGAAGCTGCATTTTCGAATGTTGATAATACAAGACCTCAACATTTAGAGATCATACTGACATATTGTGTTCCTTAAATGTCTTGAAAGCATCTTAAATTCATCATACCTGCAGAAACATTTCAAAACTACTGTTTTTGTCTATCTAAAACCTATTTCTCATTATGTGTCATCTTCAGAGTTGAATCGGGGAAGGCAGGCTGTTTCTCCCCCAGAGTCGCTAAGAAAGAGCCTGTGAGAAAATCTCTGCGTCTGCGCTTCAGTTTGGGCAAATCCAGCCGAGAGTCTGTAAGTTCAGATATATCATCTCTGTCAACCTCCACCAGAGACTGAACAATCAACCGCTTAACGGACGCTCTCTGCTATGCGTCTGTGATTTCTGTGTTTATAATTTGCATGATGGTGTCCTCTAAGTCTTATATAATAATAATATTTATTCATGGGTGAATAATATAGCACTTTAAGAAGTTATGCTAACAGAATTTTGAAGTTTTATTAATCATGAATACTGGGTGACTGGTCTCTTCAGTTTCTCTTGCTCCATCTTGTGGCAGTGTAATATAGGTACATGCTGATATTAATGATGCAAAAAAATCTGAGGAGAATATAGCAGAATCAGTCCATGCATGCAGTAATCACAATATTTTAATGTATTTAACTGTCTTGGTTTGAGGGTTTTACTCATGCATTTGATGAAAAAGAAAGGCTGCTAACCTCAACAACTGGAATATCACTGACTTCGATGTTTAATATGTTTATATTAAAATGGCTTTAGTGCTGCTGCTGGAAATGGTGCTTTTAGCAATCAAGAAAATGTCATTTTTACACTTGTTAATTTTAAGATAATTGATGTAATGTGATGTGTTTGTTCTAATCATTGTGTTCTCATTGACTTTGCACATGTTGTCCAATGTTGTAACATTGTGACTTTAGAAGAGCAAATATCTATATTATACTAAAATATTTGTAGAATAATAATGTTTTTAGAACGAACAAATATTAATAATATAACGGTTTTATTTTTCCTAATTAAAATGTATCCTTGTGGTTTTTGGGTCATTCCTTGCCATTACTGACATGGTCATTATATTATGCATGTATATATGCTCAAATAAAAAAGACTATTGACCAGAAACACTTTTTCTATCAGTATTTCTTCTGTCTTAATTCAACACTGACATTTGACAAACACTGAGAGTAAAAAACAGCTGCCTCTATTTCAACAGAACGTCATTGCACATTCACAACTGGGGCCAAAGGGGTCAGAGGTCATAGGTTGGCGCCTAGCGACACAAGAGAGCTGTTCTGGGTTTCACTTCACCAAGGAGCTCAGTCCGACCATTTTGAACAAGAGCCCCGCGAAAGGTCAGTATCGTTATTGGGATTTTATGACTCAAACTGTTCTACACGCTTGGCTAACTTTTAAACAGCGGTTTTGCCTGCAGGAATATTCCAGGTTAGGAATATTATGCCTGTTACAGTTTTTCCATTATGCCAGTGATACTGTGTGGTCATTATCATAAGGCCACAGATGCTGGATAGAACATATTTCAGCCAGTAATATTGTGTTAAAAATACACATTCTGAAATGTTTGTTTTTTGTCAACATTAAATCAATTTTCTTAAACATATGCTTCTGACCTTATGAATGACTCGTATTTCGATGGATATCATCATGTTCTTTTGTACAGAGACTCTTCCGACCAATCCATTAAATTGCACATAGTTAAAATTGGAACTATGTCATGTTTTATCTGGAAATCCATCAGTTTACAGAAGCAGAAAATGGGCTTCCTTTTGCCATATGTTGACCTTAAAGCTGCTGACTATTCGATATCTCATACTTTATTTCTTCTACATTGTTAAAAAATTTGGGATAATTACGATTTTTTTGTTTATAAAGGAAGTCTGTGCTCACCAAATAAGCATTTATTTAATCAAAAATACAATAAAATAACCATAATGTTGTGTAATTTCATTACAATTCAATATTTGCTGCTCAAGAAACATTTCTGATTATTTTTAATGTAAATAACAATTGTGCTGCTTACAAATGTCTTCACGGGCACTTTTAATCAATTTAATGCTTGCTGAATAAATATGAGCTTATTATTTTTACCAAAGGTTTGAATGGTAGTGTAACACTTTCCACAGAAATATTGTTCAGCACAACTGTGTTCAACATTGATAATAATCAGAAATGTTTGTTGAGCAGTAAATCAGTATATTATTATGATTTCT
>JAUCMR010000109.1:826239-836871 GCA_032357425.1 Enteromius argenteus
AATATTAATATTAAATAATATATTGTTTATTTGATCTATTTAAAGTATATATATATATATATATATATATATATATATACAAATTGTTTATTTATATAGAAAAATTAAAATAAATATACATTTGTAAGAAATTATATTTATAACACATGCATAAAAAATAAATATCAAATATAAATAAATATACATACCATGCAAAACACATAATTTTAAAATAAGTGATATGAATAAAATATAATATTACTACTAATAAAATATAATTAAATACATAATATTTTAATACTTAATCAGTGATTTCAACTAAATCACACAGAAATGCAGCAAGAGAGACTATACACAGAGCATCAATAATCCTACTTCATTCAAAACATTTCTGAAAATAAAAATAAAATATTAAGAATTGCATATATTATTATTATAGTTTTTAATGAATATTTTAAAATTCATTTAGATATCAACAAATTTTATTTTATTTTCATATTTATTTTATATTTTCTCTTTTTTATTCTGCTTTCAATTTTTTGTATTTTTAGAAATTCTTATTCATTGAATATATGTATTTTTATATATTTACAATATTTTACAATATTTATATATATATACACACGAGTTGACGAGTTGTTGCATTTCTCTCACAGAATAATCTACTGGACGCTAAACAGCCAAGTTTCAGACGTGGGACCGATACTCTCAGTATCCAAAACTCATCAGCTGGTCACTGGGGTTCCTCAGGGCTCGGTTCTAGGACCCCATCTCTTCTCCACATTCACTACATCATGGTTCCTCCTACCACTGCTATGCTGATGACTCTGTAAAGGTCTAGAGACATGTTTTTAGAAGATGATGAATTTCGTTGAACTTAGCCGCTTTTCAACTATCGGGCCGAACAGTTCTCTTTGCAGAACCGTTCCATTCCGTGCCGATCCGAGCCGGCTGGTACAGTTCTGGTTTTGTTTTAAACTGCAGGGCTGATAACGGATCTCTTTGGGATGTAATTCAAATGCGTCAGTTGTTGCCATGATAACACAAATGTTTGAAATGCAGAAAAATGTGTTCTGAGTGAATGACCACGACTTTACAATGACACAAGCTCATTGTGAGCGAAGTTTCGAAGTAAGGAAGTGTGTGTGTCAGCAAGAGCCTAACAAATTAAGATGTGACTGTCCTAAACTGTTGGTATAGTAGCATCACATCAGAAAACCTTAAAAAAAGCACGTACAACACATGATGTTTTCTCCTCGCCCATCCAAAAACAATCTCCAGCATGTTCAGTTGTCAGACAGGACTGGAACTACAAATGGGACTGGCTTCTATGATCAGATGAAACAAAAAAATGAGCTTTTTAGCAGCAAACACTCAAGATGGGTTTGGGAGAACATTTAGAGCTGTTAAACTGACAAATGGAGGTTTCAAAAAGTATTGAATAAAAGGGTGCTGTTAATTATGGCCAATGTGTATTAGAGAAAAGCATTAATTTCATAAAGAAATTCCCCCCTCATTTTAAATTCTTATTATCCATTGAAAGATTAGATTTTTGTCACTTTTTTAAATAAAAGATCAAAAGGATTAACAATGTAGATTAATTTTCACAGCCTTCTTTGATCATATTTACCAAGGGTGCTGATATTTTTGACCATGACTGTATATATACTTTTTTTATTGTCATTAAGCCCAAAATGTAAAAGAAAAGTAAATCGACTGATTCATATTCACATTAATGTTTGAGAAAGACTTGCCAGACTTGTTAATTAGCTAGTGCTGATCATTAGAGAGGCTTGATGTGAACTCAAACTGGATCAGACGGCAGACAGCAGCTCTATTGATCTGACCGTCTCTCTATTGCTCTGTCAGGACATTGACTCCAGACTGGGCTGGTTTTCCTGGAGGCCGGTTTCTCAGAAGGCTGATTCACAACGAGTAAACACACACATAAATGATGGATCTGCATCTGTGTTTGGCCGTTCTTTCAGAAATTACATCGATCTGCCAAAACCGGAGAGCTCCAGCATCTATTCATCTCCTCACATTCACTAAAGGAAATATATTTAAACATATTAAAAGCCTAAATATATTATTATGAATAAAATAATGTAATATAATTATAGTAAATACATTTATAAATATAAATAATTATTTTATCTAAACAATTTATAAATAAATAAATAAAACATAAATAATAGTATTGTGATTTCACCTAAATTAATCACAAACACAGTGATGGGGATTAAATGCTGGTTACATGATCAGGAGAAAAAATTCATTCATTCAAAACATATTTAAAAATAAAAATAGACCAAGTTTGTGGTAACAGTAGTGTTAATTTAATATCACTGAGAAATACATTATTTTCTGTTTAAATAATTTTAAAATATGTCTATATTGTTTTGCAAGTTATATAGTTTTTTTATTTTATTATATTATTATATTTACATACAATTTTAAGAATTAAAAAAGAAAATTAAATTCTACATATATATATATATATATATATATATATATATAAATTATTTGAATTGTTTTTGTTTAACAATTATTTTAATTTGCTGTTATTTTTTATTTTCCAATTATCTATTTATTTATTTATTTAAATTTGACATTTTATTATTTGTATTAATTATAATTTAATTGTTTAATTATTTGTTTTTCGTGCCATTTTCCCATGAAAATAGGGGTGATTTTGTTCTTTTGTTCTTGGGATGGAAATAGTGCTTTATTTACAGATGTTTTATGTAATATTCCAATTTTTCCACACATGCTTAACTTGAAAACTTGGATGGAAACGTAGCTAGCAATGAGCTATGAACTTCACTCTAATAAACATCTTTCTCCCCTTAATAAATAAATAAATAAAATGCATAGTTTGTAAGAGCTGATTTCGCAAGAACTTAGAAGATGTCTAGAGTGAGAAGCACAATTAAAACTCTCTCAGTGTGTTTAAACAGACCAATAAAGACCCGCCAGGAGCAACGGCTGACACACACACACACGCAGGAGTCGTGGAGCCCCGGCTGATTGATCAGGAGTCTCTGGAGCTCTTTGGGTCCAGGCTGAATGTTTAAGTCGTGGGACGCCAGACCAGTGCTGACCCGCTCAATCACTCGCTGCTGACCGAGACATTTCTGCCTCATCTGACCCGTACAGAACACAGAAAACACCTCAGGATTCAGACTCCTGTCTCAAAGCTGACGAATGAAACTGTGTTTCTTCTACAGAAGGAGAGTTTCAGATCAAGCTTTGTTCTCATCTGACAGTGTCAGTAAAATCACTAATATTCTTGTCTACTCGTTTTATTTTTTAATCGCTCAGAACTAAAAGTAGTACTTGAGGCCCAGTATTCACTCATAACCCTACCCTTCAGACCGCGTCTGCAAAACCACTCAGTTTGCTTTTGGAAAACAAAGTTTACTCTAAACACCGTTCTCTACATCGCTCACATCACTCACAACTAACAGCTCTTATGTTTCATTTGAGAAACACTGCCACGCTCGCTCACTGATGACCTCATGTGTGAAAACACTTAACATCATCTTCAGTGTTCTTAGAAAAAAATATTTCTGTTTACTGTGTATCTATATTGTATAAAGCGCTTTAGAAATAAAGTAGACTTTCTGACTTGGCTGATAAGTATATTGTGTATGTGTGTGTGCATATTTATACAGTCATAACATTCATAAAGAGCAATATATACATTGTTTGGGTCAAAATTATTGATTTTTCTGTTATGCCAAAAATCATTAATTTAAGATTTAAAGAGTTAAAATTTCCTACTATAAATTCAACTTCATTTCTGATTAGTAATATGCATTGCTAAGAACTTCATTTGAACAGCTTTAAAGATGATTTTCTCAATATGTAGATGTTTCTGCTCCCTCAGATTCCAGATTTTCTAATAGTTGTATCTCAGACAGATATTGTCCTCTCCTCACAAACCAGACGTCAGAGGAGAGATTTATTCAGACTGATTTTAAAAAACAGACCCTAATGACTGGTTTTGATGTCCAGGGTCACAGATTGTCTTTTAAAGCTCTCTGAACACTGAAGCACAGAAGGAATTATGGGAATAATTGCTCAAACGGGCTTATTAAAAGCAAGCACTAAGCACAAGTTCCTCCGAGAGCAGTGCTGAAGTAAAACATCGCTGTTAATGAAGGATTCAACAAACTCAGACGTCAAATGAAGGTTTGGCAGCGAGACTCAGAATGTGCCTCAGACCCCCTCTAGTGGAAAAACCATGTGACTTCCTTTAATTACAGGAATTAGTGTAAGGTTTTGCAGATTTAGCAGTGGATAAAAACTGTAAAGCTAAATCTATTCCTGCTCTGTGAGCACTTTTTTTTTTTTGAGCCAGTCACAGAAACACAGACACTTCAGGTTTAGATTATTTTTCAGGTAAACGCAGATCTTTCCTCTGCTCAGCGACTCTTTCTCGTACCTTCTTGGCTTTGTTCTTCTTCTCATACGTGTCTGACAGCGGCTTCTTCTTGGGCTGGACGTTGGCTTTGGAGAACAGATCCTCGAACTCTTTGGTGTTTATGATATCAGGCTCTTCCAGTGAATTCCAGAGTGTGTTATTACTGTAAAACACACACACACACACAGTCAGTGTGTTATTTTGTACTGCACTACTCTGAGGTCCACTTATAACATTATCAAGATTTTTACATTAAAAAACAATCCTGTTTTTAACCCCCCCTCATCAAAACGCTCTGTTTGAAAACATAGATCATAGGAAACACCCACTGCTGTGATTGGCTTCATGCATGAATCAATGCGTGGGGTTAAATAGGTCGTGCTGTAGAATTTGTGGGCGGGGCTAAAGAGAGATGTAGAATCAGTGGGCGGAGCTAAATAGAAAGCACTGTAGAATCAGTAGGCGTGGCTAAAAAGGCATATAATCAGTGGTGGAGCTAAACAGACAGACCTGTAGAATTGGGGGGGGGGGCTAAACAGACAGTGCTGTAGAATTAGTGGGTGGAGCTAAGTAAACAGATGTAGAATCAGTGGGTGGGGCTAAACAGAGCCATATAATGTGTGGGCGGGGCTTAACAAACAGAGCTGTAGAATCGGGCGCAGGGCTAAACAGACAGTGATGTTGATCTTTTGTGGAGGCGGTGCTTATTCACACTATTACATCATAGAGTAGAACATTCCACAAGCTGTCGATTTTGCTGACTGCCTTCAATATAAGCTGCTTTTACACTAACAACAAAGAATTGCGTTCTGAAACTTGCAGGATGTTTTTTATAGCACACTGACAGCTATTATATGTCAAAAGATCAAGTGAATTTGGTATCTCAGTTCATGGCTCCTTTAAAATAACCCTGATGGAGGAACAGTGTCAGCTGCATAGTTTAAGGCTCATTTCACGCTCAGCGTTTATTTAAACGTGTGAAGACTGGAGCGGGGAATTTATCTGATTCAGACTGCAGTACAGCGTACGTGGATGAGAATTATTTGGTTTGCCGTTGCTGAGAAACACGAGCAACACAAACAGGCAGATTTAACGACACTTCAGCCTGCCTTCACTATCGCAGTTTCCACTCCTTCATCCTGAGGAGAAACTCATTTCAGACAATACAGATGAAGCGTATCCCAGCAGCTTCTGTTTGTGTTGAAGGACCACAGGCTTTGACATGCATATCTGACCACCGTCCATCAGAGATTACGAGGGTCATTAAGGTCACCAAAATAAACATTAAATATTAAAAATAATTAATATAAAAAAAAACATATTTTACCTTTAAGGATTCATCTATATTTAATTTAGAATTTAGTGCTTGATCACCTACATTTCTGTATATTTGCTGAAGGGCACAGGTACATGCCATTACACAAATATACAGTCTTTATGTTGTTCCTACATTAATTTGAAGATCAACTGGGAAATGATTTCAATATAAAAGTATATTTAAAAACGTTATGTTAGGTGGAATTAATGGCGATTAATTTCTAGAAAAATGTGTGATTAATTAGTTATTTTTTAACTGATTGGCAGCGCTACTTTAAATCTGTCACGCTATAAAATATTTCAGTGGTAAAGCCCTGCAGATGTGCTCTCAGAGAAGCGTGACTGTAATCATGTCGTTTAACAGCACTACTGTATGTTTACTGGCACGTGCAGTGAGTTAGTGTAAGTGTGAGGAATCACTGTACATCCTTCTGTAATCCCGCCAACAGAAACACAGCCATAAAGCTGCTGCCGACAGCACATACAAAACTACAACACAGATGCATTCACACAGCACTGCAGCGAGAGATTCAACCCAAGCCTTTTGCATGATGTGTGACACGTCCAAACAGCTGGAGGCGCTCTACAGTGTCAAAACACTTAACATGGCTTAAAGGGGTCATATGATGCGATTTCAAGTTTTCCTTTCTCTTTGGAGTGTTACAAGCTGTTAGTGCAGAGATAAGATCCCTGAAGCTGCAAAGAATATATTTTTCAGAAAAGTTATGACTTGTCCATGCCCCCCAAAAATGGCTTGTTTAAACACGCTCTGACTTCTCTACGTCACAGAGTTGGTTTATTTCTAAACACCGCCCAAATGTTTACTCAAAAGAAAGAAGGCGGCGCTATTATTCTGGCTATAGTGTTGCTGAGGGCGCCATGTTCTGGAGATGCTGTGTGTCATTATGAAAGTGAAACTACTTTGTTTGTGCTTCCAACTGTGATCAGTTCATGCAAAAATAAAAAAAAAATTCTGTAATTTCGATCGTGTTAAGTTCCTTGCTGTCTATGTCTCGGATTTCATCAAAAGTGTCTTAATCTGTGTTCTGAAGATGAACGAATGTCTTACGGGTTTGGAACGTCATGAGGGTGAGCAATTAATGACAATTTCCAGTTTTGGATGAGCTATTTAGTTGACTTTGTAGTTTTAGTTAAGTATAATAACTCCAGTGGACAGAAGTGGACAGAAGAAAGAATGACGCCAGGGGAGTAAATGATGACAGAACGATGGTTTTCAGGTTAAACTGCGGAGACTTACTTGTTGTCCTGAATCTGGATGCGGCTCCAGTAGAGCGGTTTCATGGGGCAGGCAGGTTCCACGGTCGGTTTACGTGGAGCTTTCTCCGCCGCCTGACCGAAGCCAAACCCGCCAAAAGCAGGTGGAGGAGGAGGAGCGCCAAAGCCCGGCATGGGCGGAGGAGGGGGCGGAGCTCCCGGCAGACCAGGTGGAGGTGGAGGAGGGGGCGGGGCTCCGGGGAGAGGTGGAGGAGGGGGTGGCGCTCCTGGTAAACCAGGTGGGGGTGGAGGAGGAGGTGGGGCTCCGGGGAGAGGTGGAGGAGGGGGCGGGGCATGTGTGAGTCCAGGTAAGGGCGGAGCAGGAGGAGGGGGCGGAGCTCCAGGAAGGGGTGGAGGAGGGGGCGGGGCATGTGTGAGTCCAGGTAAGGGCGGAGCAGGAGGAGGGGCGGAGCTACCAGGTAGAGGAGGCGGTCCTGGACCCACACCCAGACTCATGCTGATGGAGTCCAGGTCCAGTTTTCTGGGCGGGCTGGAGCTGGAGCTCAGTGCTGGACTGGTCTGGCCCTCAGGGGTTTTGATGAAGGTCTCGCGGTCTGTCTGGACACACACGTTGCGGAAGCTTTTGGGCGGCTGGTCGTCTTCGGTGGAGACACAGGCATCCTGCAGCTGGCCTCGCTCCTGGACGTTGTTATACGCCTGTGTCCGCTGCATCCCATTGATGAGAGACTCCATACGAGACACCTCCACCGCATGCTCGCCTCGAACCTGGAAGATCTGCAGCTCGAAATCCGCCTGCAGTCAAAGCATTTAGTATTAGTACGCAAAACATCAGGGTTATCACTGTTAATGAAAACTTAACTGAAAACCATCACTTTTGTTTGAAGCTAGCTAAAAACCATAAACTCTCAGAATTTTCAGAAAACAAGACTTAATATCCAATGTTATTTTGCATCTCCGGTAAAGGTATCTTGATTTAGTTTTTTTGTTCTCCAAAAACTCCAGAGGATGAATGAGTTTTTGGCCAGCCAGTTCATCTGATTCTATCACATTCAGACTCTTTCTACAGTTCAGAAGTAAAGCATCATTTTATTTCATACGAGGAGCCGTCAGGAGCATCTGGAGTCCATCAGAACATCACAGCTCCCTTCACGCTGCCCTCTCATTCAATATCACTGTTTACAGTCAGAGGTCAGCACATTAAACACTAGAAACACATGAACCTGCTGCTACCAGCAAACACGCTTCTGAGAACGACATGACTGAACATGACTGAATGCTGTCTTACTCAAGATTTCTGCACAAACAATATAATTTATTAAATAAAGATGCATCAAGATAGAACTGTATCAAAACTATCACAAATAACAAAAAAAAATCTAACATAAAACACAAATTAATTTAAAAAATATATAAATTAAATGTATTTAATATTAATATAAATTAATTAATTAAAACCAATTAAAAAGGCACATTACAAAATAAATACATAATTCTAATAAAAATGACAAACAAACAAAATTACTAAAACTTTGACTAAAATGAAAATAAAACAAAATAAAAATAAAAATACAATTCAATAATTAAATGAAACAGACTTATTTTTTAATATATATTTATCATTTTAATTCATATTTTCAATTAGTTTTTTATTTTTATATTTAATTTTTTAAATAAAAAAACATAATCATTAATTAAAAATGTTAATAAAAATGGAAAGAAATGAAAAACATCCGAACATAATGATAATAAAAATGACTAAAATAAACAGCAGCAACAACAAAAAAACTGTAACTTAAAATGTACTTAACCAACTTGAACAAAAACGAAAATGAATACTGAAATATGAAACTAAAAACGAATTCAAAATATTCATAAAAACTCTGAAGGCATAATTAAAAATATAGAATAAAATAAAATATATTATATAATAAAAACACCAAAATTACAATATCTAAAAATATCTAAAAAAATTAATTCAACTTTTTTCAACTTAATTCAGAATTTTACTCAAAACTATCAGAGAATATCAATGATCTTAAAATAACACTTGCTCAAAAAAACTTTTTTGATTTTTCCCTCAGTATTTTTGTCTTGTTTTTCAACACAAATATCAAAGATGTTTATATTAAGATACTTCAGAAGAAGGTGTTGTGTGTGAAAACTGATGCATCAGAATGAAGCGAGTTAATCAAGTGTGTTTTTCTGACCCCGCTGGCAGATATTTGTTCTTGTTTTAATCATAAAATCACTTTTTTTGATACATCATTATACACACTCATCTTATTTCTTTAGAGTGAAATCAATATGTTAACGCTTACGGTCTGTGAAGGTTTAACTCTCGACTCAAAATGAAACACAGACCACGCGCTCATATATTATCAAACGAAGGTCAGATGGTGGTCATGATGAAAGTTTGGCTCTCGGCGTCGATCATAAAGCTGGTGACGCTCTGCTCGTAAACTAGCCTCTCGTCCACGTCACTGATTTTCCACAGCAGCCGTCGGCCGTGTTACGTGCTTTCACAAATAATTAAACATCATCTTGTCCAGACAGCAAACAGACTGCTGGGATCTTCAGCTTTACAGTAAATCTGTGTTTAGTGCTAAACTGACAGCAGGACAAAAACTGACCGCTGTACTAGTTTAAATGACCCTACAATCTCCATCACATGATACATTACTGTTTTCCTAAAGAACAGAGTTACTGTACGTTCTTCATCAGTGATGTTCCTCTGAGAAAGAAAACACATTTCAGACATTCACTAAAATATTTCCTTCCTGCACTCAGAGGACTTAGTTTAGTACGTTTTTATATCTTTCAGGGTTTTTTATGTCTATCTATGGCTGGGTGATATCCAATTATCGCTATATAGCTTTAAATACATTTTTATTCCATATTGTTTTTAATTATGTATTTTTTACATATATCTATATGGTTTTTATTCATTTTAGTTTTAAAAATGAGAAATGTTGCCTTCGAAATTAGCTGAAATAGAATTAGTTTTAAGTTATGTTTATATATTAAATATATAAATTAAATATGTTAAATAAATATTTTCAGAATTTATACTGTGCATGTATTTATATAAGCACAATAAACATACACAGTACACACACATTTACTATGTAAACACAAAATGTTGTTTTGAGATTCATCTTTTGAAAGCACTAATATATATATATATATATATACTTAATTTCAGTAATTTCAGCTAAAGTTTATTTTATTTAAAGCCTGGAACCCAGTAACAGTTCATATTGCTTCAGTAGAACTGTAAACGCTGCTGGTTTTTGCTCTGGAGGCTGGATCTGACCGTCTCTGCTGACCTCTAGTGTTCTCTCTCAGTATTGTCTGGACACTCACATGCAGTTTCTCCAGCTCTTCTTTACACTCTCTCTTCAGCTGCAGGAGAGCGGCCTGGTGCTCTGAAACACACGAACCACAGCGAGAGCTCATTCACAGACAGACTGTACATGAGCTCGGGTGATGAAGACATTACACTTCACTTCAGAAGATCAGAAATCATTAATAACCTGACGAGAAACCTCTGAGATCCTGCTGAGATCTCAGACTCGGACACGTGCACACACACAGACACACACACACACACATGTTGTGTTTCCATGTTTTATGGGGTCTCTCCATAGGTGTAATGGTGTTTATACTGTACA
>JAUCMR010000109.1:941570-951748 GCA_032357425.1 Enteromius argenteus
TGAAACCTACCGGTTGAAGTGTAACGTTAGCGTAATGCAATTGGTCAAATCAGTGTTGGCCATGGGAACTAATAGGGACAGAACCAAAGTTTACAGGACTGCGTTATCTGGAATCTGCTCAAGCGTGGACTTCTACATTCTGATTGGTTTCCACCAAACCGCGTCATAGCTCATTACCATAAAGTTGACCTGATTTCAACTCTCCTTGACGCTCTCGCCATCCAAGACGTGCTCGCTGCCTCTCGCCGCTGGGTCACATTGAAAATGAATGACTTCCGGCCACCTTGACGCTCTCGCCGCCAGCGGTGTGAACACACAGTTAGGCCACTAGTATTTTTAGCAACACAAAAGATAGAAATAACCCACTTAAAACCCTTTTTTTTAGAAATGTTTATGCATCTCTTCCTGATGGTTTCTCTCTCAGGACTGTGATGAAGTCCGGATCAGAGCTGGTCAAAGCCGGTCTGAGGACGTTCTTCGAGAACGCAGCTGAAGATCTGGAAAAGACCCTGGAGAACCTGAAGCTGGGGAAGTTCACACACTCTCGCAGTCAGATGAAGGGCGTCTCGCAGAACATCAACTACACCACCGTGGCTCTGCTGCCCATCCTGACCGCTCTGTTTCAGCACATCACTGAACACCAGTTCGGCTCTGACCTGCTGCGTGAGTATTTTTTGATTTTGGGAGTCCCCAACAACAGGTTAACATGCGTGTAAGGTCAAAAAACCCTTTCAATGTCTTATGCATTTATTTTTACTTTATGTGCTCAACGAGCAAACCCCTGCTTTGAAAACTAATCTGCGGGGACTGGTCAATTTCATTTAAAGCAGTGTTTGTGAGCTTTCAATGCTCCAAAAGCGGCTCCTAGTGGTAAAGAATTAATTAGCATTTTTATTCAGACCAACTCAAAAGAATGTGCTAATGTTATGCTAATGTTTCATTTTGACGTCAACATGAAACGGCTTACGATTCATTTTAAAAATGACTTGTTTCAATGATTCAGAGTCGACTCTTTCTTTTGAGAGACACTAACTTTAAACATGGTGCACGTTCAGATTTAAAACTTTGCAGGATGTTTTCATTCACTTTGAAAGTTCATATTCAAAAATCCATAATAGGGATGTAAGAGTTATTTAGTGTTAAACACTATAAACTATATGCTGCTTCTTGTTTGGTGTTGTGTCAGTGGATGATGTGCAGGTGTCCTGTTATCGAATCCTGACCAGTTTATACTCGCTGGGGACAGGCAAGAACATCTACGTGGAGAGGTGAGTAGTGTGTGTGTTTGTGTATGTATGTATATGTGTGTGTGATAAAGTATGTGTGTGTGTATGTGTGTCTCAGACAGCTACCGGCGCTGGGCGAGTGTTTAGCGACTCTGGCCGGAGCGATGCCCGTGGCGTTTCTCGAGCCGCAGCTCAACACACACAACCCTTGCTCCGTCTTCAACACCAAGACGTCTCGGGAACGAGCCCGTGAGTAACTTTTAGTTTTTATGAAGATATCCAATGATTTATTACTAGCTGCTGATTCTTGATCTTAGTGCACACTCCATACTCTTATTGGAATCTAGGATTACTAGTACAGCTTTGTTGGTTTTGTTCCTATCTTACAGACTTTATTCAGTTTGTACTACTCAAAAGAGTTTAAATCAAAACCCACTTATGTTGTCACTGGTGTTCCACAGGGTTCTGTTTTGGGATCTCTTCTGTTTCTTATCAACCTTTTACAAATTGGCACTATTTTTTAGGAATGCTGATGACACCCAGCTTTATCTGTCTTTTAAACCCTCCACAAAGTTCTCTCCTTCTGTTTTTGTCAAGTGCCTTTTAATTAAAATCTTCGTTTTCAGGTAATTTTCTCAAATTAAATAGTAGTAAACCGAAATTCTTCTCAGTGGCACAAAAAACACAACAGATAAGTCAAATATTTCTTCTGTGATAACAAGCAATTGCTATTGACAGTTTATTACTCTGTCTAGTCAGGTAAAAAAAAGTTTCTTTGATAAAACCATAGACTGTGAAAAACATGGACGTAGTGTCTGTGACGTCACCCATAGGTTTCTGAAGAGCGTTTTTGAAGTTCAAACCATCGGATTATTGAAAATAGTCAAAGAGGCAGGAGCTGGTTGATAAAACCACACACACCTAGCACCACAGTGGCAAAAGGCGTGGTAATCCACCTGTCACTCAAGTTGCATTTTTTGAACCAGACTGTAAACATTAGACATTTTAACATGGGGAATCTATGGGATTGACTATGAGCAGTTTTAGTCACTTCCGTGTTGGCTTCACGATAGAAAGCGGGAGGTTGCAGCTTGGATAAAACGTCTTTTGAAGCTCAGGTTAACAGTGTTACCTGTCTGCGTCCTTTCACTGAAGAGTTCTGGTACTCTTGTAACATCACAAATTAATGATTTTAATCCTTAGTTTTATGGGCTTCACTCCAAATCACTTCACAAATTACAGTTAGTATAAAATCCTACCGCTTAAGTTATTACCAGAACTTCCATCTCTGAACATATCACTCCTGTTCATTACTAGCTGCTGATTCAATACTTATACTTCTTGATCTTAATGCAGCGTTTGACACTTTTTCACACTCCATACTCTTAATCAGATTGGAATTTGTTGGAATTACTGATACAGCTTTATGTTGGTTTTGTTCCTATCTTACAGACCGCATCCAGTTCGTACGAACTAAACCCACTGGTGTTCCACAGGGTCCTGTTTTGGGATCTCTTCTGTTTCTTATCTGCCTTTTACAAATTGTCACCATTTTTAGGAATGCTTATGACACCCAGCTTTAACTGTCTTCTAAACCCTCCACAAAATTCCCGTCTTCTGCTCTGTAGAAGTTCGCAATAATTCAAGTCTTGTGGTTCTTAAAACTCATTTGTTTAGGCAGGCTTTTATGTGATTTATGCCTGTTTGTTGTAGTGGCTTTTATTTTTTAATTCCATTTGTTTTAATTTGTTGTCATGGATTTTGTAAAGTGTTTGAGTTCCATGAAAGGTGCCTATAAATAAAATGTATAATAAGAATAATTTGTAGAAATATATACTAGAAAACAAAACAAAAATACTGAGAACTTTTTGCAGTTAAATTACTGACGCACAAGCATTCTTCAGTGCTCTTCTTCATTAGTATTTGAGCGTGTGGATAGAAACTAGAGTAGAGCGCCATCTGCTATTAAAATCTCCACTGAGATTCGATTCAAGACAGAATCATGATGAATCCGGAAGATCTCCGAATCGGTTCTGCACTGATTTCTGGTGTGTGTTCAGTCGTAGGGCTGCCGGATTCGGTAGAGGACGTGTGTCCAGACATGCCTCGTCTGGACGGTCTGATGAAGGACATTAATGACATGTCGGAGTCGGGTGCTCGTTACACAGAGATGCCACACGTGATCGAGGTGGTGCTGCCCATGCTGTGTAATTATCTGTCGTACTGGTGGGAGCGGGGCCCCGAGAACCGGCCCGCATCTGTCTGCAGCACCACCGTCACCTCCGAGCACCTCAGCCTCATTCTCGGGAACATCCTCAAGATCCTCAACAGCAACCTGGGCATCGACGAGGCCTCCTGGATGAAGCGCATCGCAGGTGAGCCGTCAGTCTCCCATGATGCATCAGCAGCTGCATCTCTGACACTCACTTAAACTGATTTCATTCCAGCTAGTTTCAAACACTCATACAGTATTAAATTAACAAACCTCAACCACGACAATACAAGTTTAAATAAAAATATAATAAAATAATGCTGTAATCATTGTTATTTATTTAAAAAAATATAACAAAATAGTAAAAAAAACTTTGCAGTTTGAATTTAACAACAAAAATAAATAATAACTAGACAAGTAAAGTTAGTGAACAAACTTTGAAGTTGTCTTGAGAAAGTCTGACCTATTAAAAAGTATTTTTAAAAGCTTGCAGTTTAAAGGTGTTCATTTCAAGAAGTCTGAAGTTTAAATAAGATAGATAGATGTATAAATAGACAGAAATAGCCAGATGATAGATAGATAGATTGATTATGCATAGATGTACAGATAGATGTGGTTGCTAAGGTACCTGGGGCTGTTGCTATGCGGTTGCAAGGGTACTTGGGGTGGTTGCTAAGGTGGTTACTAGGGTACCCAGGGTGGTTGCTAAGGTGTAGCTATATGGTTGCTAAGGTACGTGGGGCGGTTGCTAGGGTGTTGCTATGTGGTTGCATGATTTAATGCCTGTTTTGTGGGTCTGTGACAAACGGTGAGGGACGAGTTATCTGCTGAAGTTTGTACTGAAGAAGTAAGAAGAAGAAGTATGTATATATAGATAATAATAGTGTGCTTCGCCTTTTACAGGCAAGCACCACTAATAAGTTTCTCAAGCCAACTCAATAATAATAATAATAGAATCAATAATAGTATCTCAAAATAACATGATCATTACATGATTAATTAAAAAAATATATATAAATTTTACATTTAAAATAATAAAGTAAAAAAAAAAACAGAAGTATTAAAGCTTTAAAATTCAAATGGATTTTTAAAAATAAATATTATTACATTATTATTTTAATAAAAATAAATTGACATACTGAAATTATAATAATGGACTAAAAACATAATAAAAGCACAAACACTTTTAAATAAGTCAAATGTAAAAAATAAAATAATTATTAATAATATTAATAGAACCTTTTAATAATGATATAATAGAATAATATTAATTAAGAGAGTAATATTATTCTGTGTGTGTGTGTGTAGTGTACGCTCAGCCCATCATCAGTAAGGCGCGTGCTGACCTGCTGAAGACACACTTCTTGCCAACGCTGGAGAAGCTGAAGAAGAAGACGGTGAAGGTGGTGTCGGAGGAGGAGCTTCTGAAGGCTGATGGGAAGGGTGACACCCAGGAGGCGGAGCTTCTGATCCTGGATGAGTTTGCGGTGCTGTGCAGAGATCTGTACGCCTTCTACCCTATGCTCATCCGCTACGTCGACAACAACCGGTGATGATCACATCCACACTTTTCATTTCTTTCATTGTCAAATTATTCACTTTAATTGAATGTTTTTATCATTGTTCTAGTGATTGAGTTTTAACTATTAATATATACAGTACCGCAAAAGATAGAAATAACCCACTTAAAACCATTTTGTGTTGCTGAAAATACTAGTGGCCTAAGACTTTTGCACAGTACTGTGTGTGTATGTGTGTGTATTTATATACATATAAACTTTTAAAAACATATACATTTAGTGCAGTCAAACAATCAGTTAATCACATCCAAAATAAAGTTTTTGTTTTCACAATATATCTTTGTTTGCTGTGTATATTTAATATGTATATATAAACTTCTGAAAATATTTAGATATATTTGCATGTATGTATTTATATAATTATTGTATATAAATGTATTTAATATACAAATATTTTTCTTAAAATTATACATGCATATTTGTGTTTTTTATATATAGATAATAAATATACACAGTACACACACACAAATAATGTAAACAAAAATGTAATGATGCTTAATCTGGAAGCATGATTTTTTTTTTTTTGTAGTTTTACATTTTTATTAGTAACTATATTATTAGTTTTATTTTTAAATTATTAATTTTAATTGTACATATTTATGATTTAATTATTTGTGTTTTTTTACTCTAAAAATACCTTTAAACTTTTTACATATGGTTCAATAATTTATTTTCATTGTTTAATTTTATTTTATATTTTTAGGATTTAAATTAATTTGTATTATGTATTGATTTATTTTTGAATTATTATATTTTTCTTTATTGGTGTTTTGTTATTAGTTTTTTTTAATTTTACATTATTTTATGTATCATATTAATTATTATAATTTTATTTATTTTTTTTTGCTTTATTTTATTATTTAGCATTATCATTCAATTAACCTTTTAAAATTTGTTTGTTTTATTTTAAAATGATTTTAATTCATTTTTTTGCTGCTGTTTAATTATTAGTTAATTCATTAGATTTTCCTGCTGCGTGTCTCTCAGGTCTCGGTGGCTGAAGGAGCCAGATGCGGATTCTAACGAGCTCTTCAAGATGGTGGCAGAGATCTTCATCTTGTGGTGTAAATCACACGTAAGAGCAAGACTTTATGAGGCTGTAATATCACATTACTGAGGTCTCGTTAAAGGGATCGTGATTTTAATCACCAGAGAGCATCACGGCATCATTCATTAGCTCAAGATGCTTCTGTCTGTGTTTCTCTGCAGAACTTCAAGAGAGAAGAGCAGAACTTTGTGGTTCAGAACGAGATCAATAACCTCTCGTTCCTCACCGGTGACAGTAAAACTAAGATGGCGAAGGTACGAGTGAAAACCAGCTCAAACGATCACAAACACATCCGAGTGATGATCATAAATTCAGCTTTGATCACAGATATAAATTACATTTGAACATACATTCACATAGAAAACAGCTGTTTCAATTCTAATGATATTTCACTATTTTTACTGTATTTTTGATGAAATGTATGCAGCCTTGCTGAGCCGAAGAGACTTTCTAAATCATAAAATTCCACACGTTTCACACGTTGCGTGTCTGATCACAGAAGTGAACATGGTATTGATATACGAGCTGCTTGTGAAGACAAACCTGAGCTTCAGACTGACCGTATTAATCTTTCATCACACATTCCCTTTCATAAAAACACTCTAATTACTAATATCACACATCAACTCCCTCACATGCTGATATCCTCTTCACGAGAGCGTCACTGTTAGCTTTGTTTTCATAGGAGAACAAATGAAATCCCATAAACCCCGTCACACATGTTCAGTCACTATATGCATGTATTTACTAATGTGAAGCTATATAACCAGGACTTATTTTAATTACTTTGATTATTAGTTTAGTTGATTGTTGATTAAAATGATCCATTCTAATCTTTTCATTTTTAAATTGTTTTATTTTGATAGTTTTTACCTTAAAATAATTTTAATTTTAATTTTTATGATCGATAAGTGTTTTATTAATTTTTTTTTTATTTTACTTTTAGATATCTATGATCGAATAAATTTGTTTTATTTAAAAATCTCTTTATTTACATTATGATTTAATAGATTAATTTTTTTATTTATTTTGATTTATTCAGAATTGTAACCGTTTTCAATCATTTGTTTTATTTTATTAAAAATTAATTGTATCCAATATCCAAATAATTTCTAAAAATTATTTTTGAATTTATATTTATTTCTGTATTTTTATATTAGAATGATTATGTTTTTAGCAGAGCTGATATAGCTTTTGATTCAGTCATCCATGATAAATCATTTAGAGCTGAATGCATTGAATAACTCTCACAGGAAATGGAAAATATTCCTCCAGTCTCTCAAAGCAAACTCAGTCCAGTTTGGATTGGATATTTTCCTGAGTGTTTCCTGTGAGCGTCCTCTCTAACTCTTGTTCTGTGTTTCTCCTTCATGCGCAGTCATTCCTTCACAAGGCACAGGTAGCTGCATGAACTCTGAGCGTGTCTCTGTCATGTTTGTCTGCAGCTCTTCCTCTTCTGTTGTGTTTACTCTGGTTCAGCATGATGTATTCTGAAAGTCTCTCAGTGATTCAGTGTTTGTCAGGGTTCAGCTCTTCTGAGTCTCGAAACATAAAATCAGTGTAAACGCTTTGAGTCAGTGTCACTTCAGTATTTCTAATTGGCTTTTATTATTATATTTTCACTTTTCATTTTAATCTTCAGTAATCATCAAGTTTCTTTTCTTTTTAGCTACATTTTTATTAGTTTGACTAATTTTAGTACTTCACTTAAAGTTACATTTTTGTTGCGGTTTCTTATTTTGTGTTTTTAGTGTATCTGTTAAATAACAGTAGTAATAATAAAGCAAAAAAAAACAACTGAAAAGAAATATAAAAAACAAATGTAAAAATATCAAATAGCCTGATAATAAATAAAAGACATGTAACTAAATTACTAAAGCATTAAAAATAACATTAGTATAGTTGTTGTTTTATAGCCATGTTGATATTGTTTTTCTTTTCTTTCTTTTTTAACATTTTAAACCACATCTTTTGTCTGAAAAATGTTCATCTTCAGTATAAAGCTTTATTTCAGAGAAGATTCTTCCTTGTAGTTGTATCAGTAGCAGCAGTGGTTTGTGGTTGATGTGAGCTCTGCTGGGTTTGTGAGTCGAGCTGGCGTGTGTGTGTGTGTGTGTGTGTGTTGTCAGTGTCTCGTATGTAAGATGTGGTCTTCTCTGGTGTCTCAGTGTTTGTTGGTTCTTCTGCTGCTGTTGTGTCTTGTGTTGCCGTTTTCTTCTTTAAATGTTTTTTTTTTGCATTTATGAATAATCATAAGACAACAGAAGCTTTTGTATGAATGTTTTTGATCTCTGAGGAGGGTTATCTGTTCCTCAGGTCAGTATTTGATATATTTATTGCGGTGTGTATGCACATGTGCGTGTGTCTGTGTGTGTCAGGCTGGAGGTCAGGATCAGGAGCGGAAGCATAAGAAGCGGCGCGGAGACTTTTACTCCGTCCAGACGTCTCTGATCGTGGCGGCGCTGAAGAAGATGCTGCCCATCGGTCTGAACATGTGCACTCCGGGAGACCAGGAGCTCATCCTGCTGGCCAAGACACGATACAGCCTGGTACAGTGGTCACGGTGTCACTGGGGTCAGGGGTCACCACTGTGTGTGTGTGTATGATTAGATGTTTTGTTTGGATTGTAGAGGGACACAGATGAGGAGGTGAAGGAGCACATCAGACAGAACCTCCACCTGCAGGAGAAGGTCAGTCCTGAACACACACTCACTCACTCACTCACTCTTTCACACACACACACACACACACACTGGTCTCTGTGTCACACACAGTCTGCGGATCCGGCCGTCCAGTGGCAGCTGAACCTGTATAAGGATGTGATGGTGAAGACAGAGGAAGCTCCGGATCCGGAGCGGAGCATTGAGAGGATCCAGAGCATCTCAGCCGCTGTCTTCCACCTGGAGCAGGTCACTTCACATACACACACTCTCTCACTGATCGACCCTGTGTTATATTTTACACACCAGAGAGTTATTATTTGGTTAATATTGAAATAATTCAACAACATATTCATGTTCACTGTTCTGATGCCTTTTAATAGCAACTGGACAACTAAACAAATTAAATATTTCTTTTATAGTTTCTTTAAAATATATACTATATTTATTTTGAAGAAGAAAAAAAATTATTAAAAAAATTGATGATTTGGTTAATGTTAGTGTTTTGATGGTTTTCTTAAAACTATGTAATTTGTCATTTTTATTTTCTTATTGTTTTTTTTTAATTAAAAATTACTCATTTTAGTTTTTAAACTATTTTAACAATATTTTTGTACAATTTAAATTTGTAATTTAATTAATTATTGTTTTATTTTTTAATTATTATTATTTTTTTTCATGATTTAATTTATTATTGGCTTTTCATCAGCTCATGAAGACCTGCTATAGATGCTTAAAGCAGTTCAAAGATTAGCATTTCCTGCATGAAATAAATATACATAGATGCTAGAAAAAAGATTTATATTCAGTGAAAGACAAAAGAGATTTTCCAAGTGTTCGTCAAACACTCGTGTGTCTCTGTGTGTGTGTGTGTGTGCGTTCAGGTTGAGCAGCCGTTGCGCTCTAAGAAGTGTGTTTGGCAGAAGTTGTTGTCTAAGCAGCGGAAGCGAGCTGTTGTGGCGTGTTTTAGAATGGCGCCGCTCTACAACCTGCCCAGGTAACACACCTGGACCCCTCTTCTGCCATTATAGGACATTTATTCTGATTGTTCATCACATTGAGACCCAAACCATGAGCAGAGGCTGAACGTGTGTGTCTCTCTCTCTCTCTATATATATAAGTGTGTGTGTGTGTATATGTATTTATTTATTTTTTAAACATATTTAAATGTTTGTATGCTACATTGAGGGGACCAAATGTCCACACAAGCACAGTAAAGCCTGACATTTTTGACGTGGGGGAGGGAAATGATTAAAAATGGTATATGATGTTTATCTGAAAGTGTAAGAATGCAAACAAAGTTTTGTCTAACGGGTAGGTTTGGAGTTAGGGTTCAAAAATATGGTTTGGTCAGTATAAAAGTAATAGACTTAATATTAACTTAAATGATTTTAGCAAATGGCTGCAATATAACAAAGAGTGAAACATTTAAGGGGGTCTGAATACTTTCCG
>JAUCMR010000109.1:977648-988544 GCA_032357425.1 Enteromius argenteus
ACAAGGTCAAAATTTCTGGTTTTCCTATCTTTGTGGGGACAATTGGTCCCCACCAGGATATAAAAACATGTACACTCTTCTCTCACACACACTCTCTCACACACACACACACACACACACTCTCTCTCTCTCACACACACACACACACACACGCTCTCTCTCACTCACTCACACACACAGTGATTGATTGGTTTTAAAAATACTTGTTAGTTTTTTTTTATGATTTTATATTTTTACATTTTTAAATCTTGTAATTTTTCATTATTTTCTTTTTATGTAATTAATTTTTATATTTTATATTTACTTTCATAAAAAAAGGATTTATTTGAATTTTTGATTGCTTACATAAAAAAGACATTTATTTGAATTGTATATTTTTATTATTTAATTTTTATTTTATTTTGATTGTAAATCTTACAATTTAAAAATTGTAGATTTTACTCAGTTTTCAGTGAGTGTTATAAGGCAGTAAGGTGGTCCGTGTCCCTTCTGGTCATATAAAATCTGATTTTGTTAAAAGAAATATAAGAAACTTTGATTTCCCTAAAAATAGAGCTAGAGATTCTGCTTTAATGTTTGTTTGAATGAGCAAAAAAGGCACAAATCTATATGTTTATGGCTGCTGCCATTATTCATAACCAAAATAACATTAGATATTTACTGTATGTAGTAGCCTACCAGCGGAAAATCTGCTGTCTCCATGTTTACCATGGTTTTACTATAGTATTTGTAGTAAAACTGTGCTTATTAAACCATGGTTAATTTTCTTGTTTTTTCTATTCTATCTTCTTTTTGTTTTTAGAACTGTAATGGTTTGATGTATTGTACTGTTTGATAAAGAAAAATAAATCAGAAAAAAAACATTCACGAAGCCAATACAAAGTCCCGTTCTGATTCAAATTTCGAAAAAAAACATCCAACACAAATGACCAGAAGGTACACAGACTGTTTTAAATATATATTTTGGTAATTGTGAGCATTGTTCCGCTCATGAGCTGCAGTGTGTGGATCTTCTGATGCTGTTTGTCCTGCAGCTGTGCTGTAATGCTCCGTGTTCACACACACACACACACACATTATTTAATGCATGTACTTCTGGCTTTTTATGACCTTTAGTGCCAGCAGAATGACATCCTGATCATCATCGACACGGAGACGCTTCAGGACAAGACAAGATGTGCTCAACAGAAAGTGCTCATTCATGATTTCATTCATTTTAGTACGTGCAAAAAATATATTAATATATTAATTTATAGTACATGTATTAATATATTTTACATTTATGATTTAATACCACATTATTGACTTTTTTTCTTTAGAAATGATTTACATTTTAAATTTGTATTTATTTTATTATTTTAGTTTGATGTCTTTATTGTGAAAACATTTTCATTTTACAATTAATTTTGTGGGTTGTATTCGGGGATTTTTTACTTTTAATTTTACATTTATATTCACTTTGGAGTAATTGTTTTGTTTAGATTTTATTTTTTTGTTCATAATTGTTTGATTTATTTTTTTAAGAAAATATTTTAATTTTACACTTTTATGATTTAACAGTATTTTGATTTTACATTTTTATGATTTCATAAATTTTTTGTATATTTTTTTTTAACAATACTCATTTTAGTTTTACATTTTTATTATTTAATGAACTTTAAACAGACTATAGTATACAAAAAATAGTAGTAGTATTAGTAGTATTGATATTTAATGCATTCATTGTGGTTTCTTTTTAATTATCACTGAAATCATGTTTGAAGTTCAATCTAGGGAGCATCAAGAAAGACAGGAAAAGAAACAAACTGGTTTCCCAGAGATTTTAAAGCTCATATCTGCTGTATGTGTCTTTCATCAGTGTTTATTATAGCGGTTATAAATAAGCTGGCGGAGCTGAGGGTGTCTCCAGAGCCTCATTGACCGCTGTTTCTTAAAGGTCTCTCGTCACACTAGGCCAAATTGACTAGTATGCTAATAACAGAATGTCACATTGGGCTTAATTGGAGCGTCAGCTGCTGCTGAGAGGAGAGACGTCTGAAGAACACACGCTGCTGTCGCCTGCAGCCCCACACCACACCACACCAGACCAGAGAGACGGCTGTGTGCTCCGGGGCCTGGGGCCCTCAAAACAACATCCTTCACCGAGCGACTGTGACTCCAGACGCGCTCCAGTCCTTACACAAGGTCACAAAACACCTAAATATGTGATCAAACACACGAGTGCTGGATTACTGTATTCTTGTTTGACAGATGAATCATGGACAGCTTGTGTGACGCCTTCGTCTTCAAAAACCACACAAAGAAAATATGACTCAAATGACATTAAACACAGTTCATATGCAGTCCAGATGAACATGATCTGAGCTGAGCACTGTGTGTTTACCAGCTCAAATAAAATATTTCTCATGATAATTCTAGTGTTGTTGTTTAAAAAGAAATGTATAATAATTAATAAAATCATAATAGCTTATGAAAATTCTGCATATAGACTTGCCTTTTACTTCCTTGTTTTTCCTGCTTGAAGGGATACCCAAGGATTTATATAGAAAAAAACCCAGAGATATATATTACACATTAAGTGCAAGAAAAAAAAACATAATTAATTTGATGAAGCCACACAACAGCACAGTATACAGAAAAACTTGATTTATTTATAGAATGGAATATATGACTGCCCAACTCCAGTTCAAACCGGTCATTTTTCTACAAAGGTGGACACCTGTTACTGTGGATCTGGACGCACTGAAAATGACCGGATCAGTAAGGAACGTTGGTTTATTCCCTATTGTGTTAATTTGTCGTCTTTTCACTTATTTGCATTGCTATTCTTCTATTTCTTTGAGTCACTGCTGCTGCCGTTGTTATTTGTTTTAATGTATAAAGTTCACAAAAGATAAGATCATAAGATCGTTTGAAGGAAGACATGCTAACATTACCATTAAAGAACTTCTACACTACAGTCGTCAATAAATTCTTCTCCCCACAAAAATGCAAAAGCCTATATAATTTTTTGTATTAGAGGAATCGAGTACATCGGTGAGCCATCCAAAAGACCGCTCAGCAAAAATACAGTAAAGATGATGATACATGGTATTGAGTATTTTCAGTGATTAGAAATTAGAAGACGTCTCCAGCTTGACGTGTGACGGGTGAGAAAGGGAAGATGTTAGAGAAAACAGCAGGAGTTGCGGTGTCTCCTGGATGAATCCAGGTCTCGGTCAAGCCCAAGATAATAAGAATAGACTGGGAAGCAATGGCCAGAATTAAGGTTGTTGACAGTCGTCTGACAATTCCAGAGACATCCAGAAAATAACAGAAATGCAGCCGAAGAGGTGCAGATAGGACACATCTTAGCAAGATTGTGTTGCCATCTGTGTGTGATGTTAGAGCGTTGTTGTGAGAGATCGAGAATGTACTGGAAACATACAACCACCTATCTGACTCTGCCTGAGTCAGATGCCTGAGTTTTATTGTACTATTGAATGAAATATTAGTTAAGCTGGTGTGTGGTGGGCATTCTGGTACAATATGACTGCTGTTGCATCATCCAGGTGGATGTTCACATTGGTGGTGGTTGAGGAGATCCGCCCCTTAAAGCGCATTGAGTACACAGAAAAGTGCTATATAAATGTAATGAGTTAATAAAACAATCTTTTAATTATCAAAAAGAGAAAAAAATAACGGCCATAGTATAGACTTTTGTAAATGTGAAGGTCAGATACTATGATTTCCTTCTAACATAGCTGATCTCAGCATTATCTCTTCACCTGAAGAGTTTATGTTGCTGTATATGGTATCATTGTAATCCTTGACCATCAAAACATATGGGTAGACATCACCTTTTCGGTGTTATCATGTTTGGTTCAGGAGAAATGAAACTAAATAAATAATTTGGTTATGGTGGAAAGTAAAACGGTCTCCATGGCAACCACGAGGTGTTTTTGCTATGGCTCCATTTCTGAAAATGTTCAGGGCCCTAACCTCTACAGTTGTACCAGGTTTCATGCTTTCATGAAAAAGTGAACAATTCGCCAGAATCACTACTATTGTAGTCCAGAAATCACCTGGACTACAATAGAACGAAGATAAAATGGCGTCGTCGTTCAGTGAGGCAGCAGTCTTTGAAGGGCGGAGTCAGATAATTTGGCAGATTTTTTTGGTTTACACTTTTAGTGTAAAAGTGGCATTACATAAAAATTACACCATGTAATAACACTGAACACGAGTACTGTTTAGATTGTTAATTCAATTCTTTGGGAGTTGTGTGTGTGTGTGTGTTTCAGTCCCGGCTGAGTCTGTGGATCTGCATCAGTCAGCTGTGGGTTAATGAAGGTTTAAATGTCATTTACAGCCTGAAGTAAAACACTAGAAAACGTTTGATCAGCATCTAATCAAATCATCAATTAATCAAGATTACAGCTTTAATTGAGGTTTAATTGTAAAGCACAGAATGCGGTATAATCGTGTCACTGCAGCGGGACACATGAGCCTGAACATCCGTCTGGAGATTAATATCCTCTTATCATCTGTATTATTCTGCTGCTCTGTGTGTGTGTGAGGGAGAGAGAGATGTACGCGTGTTTGTGTGTGCCCATGTGTGTATGAGTTTTTGCGATTTGTGAGTGTGCACGTGTTTGTGTGTGTGCATGCATGCGTTTGTGAGTGTGTTTTTGAGTGTATGCATGTTTAAATATGAGTGTGCGCATTTGTGAGTGATTGTGTTCGTGTGTGTTTGCTAGTATGTGTGCTTATGATCGTGTGCATGCATGTATTAGAGCTTGAGTGTGTGTGGTGTTTGTGCACGTGTGTGAGAGTGTGTGTGGGCTGATTATGTGTCTCATCCAGTGTTCATCGCTCTTTATGTTTTATTGTTTTGTTTTGTTTTTGGCACAGAATAGCACTACAGGTCTCGTGAATCCACTTACATCCATCTCTCCTTCTTCAGAAAAACTCATGAACATTTAAAGCAGGATATTTTACACAGATGATTCTTCCTGGAGCTCTGGAATCTCATTCATATCGTCATAACTGATCAATCGTTCAACATTAACGGTGTTACTTTCCTTTTCACTTCTGCAGCTCTGCAGAAGAAAATAGTCATTATTCAGTTCAACTTTTGTTCTCATCTGATCAAGTCATATGACTAAATATTAATTGTCTTTTAAGCCCCAAAATGTTTCATATTCCCATCAGCACTTAGATAACTGTGTGAATGTTCATGACACCTTCATTGCTGGCGTGATCTTCAGAAGTTCACATCTGACTCTAATAGGTTGAGGACAGCTGATGTTCAGATCAGGGACATACGTACGTGTGTGTGTGTGTGTGATGAACTCTGCAGCATCAGCGATCAGTGAATCCAGTGAAGAAGAGGAGAAGCTGCTGAAGGTCTCGCTGGTGATCATCCTCCACCGCCGGCACACACACTGATGAACACAGAGCGACAGGACGGGGGCGCCTGACATTTCCTGTAGCGTGAGTGTGTGTGTTTGTGTGTGGAAGAGCTCCATATGGTGTTCAGCACAAACGCACACGTGACTCCGGACATGCAGTTTTTGTGTCACTTCTGTCTGTGTGTTTCTGCCTGATGACACCTCGTTTGTGTGTGTGTGTGTGTGTGTGAGAGTTAGAGAGAGAGCAGCAGATGGTGTTCAGAGCTGGACATGTGACGCATGTGAGGAGCGTTTAGGATTCACATTCACTTCTGTAGCTCCCAATCGGATGTGTTTGATGAAGCTGAAGTCTCTTTATAATCACACACTCACTTTCACTCTCACTCTCACATGCGCACACTCTAGGGTGTATTCACACCTGTCTTGTTTGGTTCGATTGGTGCGGATCTTTTGGGCAGGTGTGAACACAGTAGTCTCCCTCTGGTGTGGACCTAACAACTGCACCGAGACCCAGCTGAAGAGGTGGTCTCGGTCCGCTTCCAAACTGACTTTGATGCGGTTAAATGGATGAACCAATGAATGGATGACACATGTGGATTTGTTTACAGTTTCTGGTTCATTTACAAAAAGGGCAGTGTAAAAGTGAACCGCACCAAACAAAGAAAAAAATCAAAATTGTGTTTGGCCAAAACAAGTGAACCCTCCTGGTGTGAACACACTCTTAATCCCACACTCTCATTCGTACTCTCACACACTCACACTCTCACTCAGATTTTTACTATTACACACTGTGATTAGCTCACACACTCATACTGTAACACACCTGCATGCACACACTCATACCTGCACTCCACTCTTAGTCACACTTTTACACTCACTCTCGTTCCCTCTTACAGACTCACATGCACACACTCTTAATCTCACACTCTCACTCATCTCATACTCTCACACACTCACATGCACACACTCATACTTTCACACACATGCACACTGTTAATCTCACACTCTCACTCATACTCCCACACACTCGCAGGCACACTCATACTTTCATACTCGCATTCCTACACTCTTAAACTCACACTCTTACACCTTTACTGCTGCACACTCACATGCACAAACTCATGTATGTACACACACACACACTTGCTCACACTTTTACTGCTACATACTGACATGCACACACTCACTCTAACACTCTCACTTTGACACACACACACTCTTACTTTCATACTCTCTCAAATTCAATTTCACACTCACTCAAACACGCACCACACACACATCATTTTGCCACATGCCCAAAAAAAGCCTGTCTTAAAGCAGGTGGTAATTTGCGCTGCTCTTGGTAGATTGCGCTGGTCATTATGGAAATGAGATTTTGCTTCTGTGCTCGTTAATGTGTGCACGGTCAGTAAATGACCCGCAGAATTTCTCCTTTATCTGTGCACTTGTAGAATTGCACTCTATCACTAATTTGCTCTGTTTAGTAAATCTGGCCCTAAATGCAGAACAGTTAAACGTAGACCATAAGCATTCAACATGATATATATTGCATTCAACTATAAGCATGACTGAAAGCATTCAGCCTTGTTAGGCTATATGTTGAATTTATGGATTTGACTGATCGCCCGTAATAGTGCTATGGATTAAAAACTTTTTCTGTTTCTGTAAAAATATGTTCAAATACGTGGATATTTAAAAAAAAATCTATATATTTATATATATAAAACATTTAAAAATACTGTATATCTTGCACTCTGTATTTAGTTCAGTCCAGGAATACATATTGTATTTGTGTATATTTAGTGATGTTGTAAACAAAGTTTCGGGAGGAGCACGCACGATCGATTAGCCACAGCTGTTCCCAAATTATCGCTAATCAGCCTATTAATCATTATCCAATCCCGTTCATCTACCTCCGCTTTAAATATCCTCATCTACTTCCCTTCCGTATCTAGCTACGCATCCCTCCACCTCCCCTTCTCCACCTTCTTTTTCGCACCTTCCGCTGGGGGGCAAGCAGGGTCCGATCTCTACCCTCGCTAGGGTTACAACCAGTAACTGTTTCGCCCCTTGGACAGCACGCCAAACACGCTTTACTAATTATTAATCATCATGAGGAAATGCGAACTAGTGAAGCATATATTTAAAATAGATTAGAAATACGTCTATGAAGTACAGTATGGGATTAAGCATCTTGAGACAGATCTTTGATTCAGCCGTCTGAGATCTTGAAGATGAATGCTTCATTCCAGTGAGACGTGTTAACGAGCGTGTCTAACGAGCTGTGACTCATGAGTCTTGTTTAACATTCATATGTCAGGTGTGTTTTCAGGCTAAAGATCGGCTGCTTCAGAAACACAGTATCTGTGTGTCTCTGTGCTTAGAAATGATTTGATATACTCTATTTACTTCTTCTAAGTGTGTAACTGCCTGCACACCATTTTCAGATTTAATCCATATTTTGGTTGAGATTATCAGGTTTTTTATTATTATTATCATTATTCATTTTAGTTAACAGTATTTGTTGGTGGTACTATATGATAATTCTAATAAAAAGTAATATTATTTAAAAAATAAATAATTAAAAACATTTTATTTTAATAAAAATAATTTTGTTGTATAATGAAAAAAAAAATGTATTTGAATAATAATAGTTATTATATACTTTTTAATATATACCTTTATTTCTGTTACAATCTCCAGCTGGAGTTCCCTCTGTGTCTCCACCAGAGGGCACTCCAGCTAGAGCAGTTCCACGCTCCGAACTCCATTGCCCATCATGCCTCATTCCTGGGACTGATTACACGCCACACCTGCACTTCATTACCACACCCACTTACTGATTGCTCACAAGTATAAAAGCCAGACTCAAACTTCCATTCACAGCAAAGTCTTGATTTGCCCTGGTTGTCATTTCCTAGCGGTTCTTTCCCGTGTTTGTTTTGCCTGTTATTACTGTGGACTGTATTTCTGATTCCTGATTGTTTGCTACCTGCTCCGAACTTGCTCTCTTTCCCTGAACTGTGATTGTTTGCTGCCTGCCCTGAAATCTGCCTGTGTATCTCGACTTTGATTCTGTGTTGTCTCCATTGCACTGTTTGCTGGTATCTGACCTTGCCTGTATGACTTCTCTAATAAAAAGCTGCAAATGGATCCGCACGCCTCCTTTTCCTCCATTACAATTTCAATAATATTAATAGCAATGTATTATTATTATTTATTACATTATAATATTTACTGAATAAAGACTGCTAGTTTATGTATTAATCTTCTAAACCCGTTCTGAGAGCGGGACAGTGCTGATAATGAAGCAAATGTATGTCAGACTAGTGAATGTATGAAAGTCTTGACATTTAGCAGCGCATGAAGTCAATGACTCCATTAGATTTATATTTGTTCAACATGCTCCGAGTTAATAATGCATGACCTGCAAAGGCCACACAGATTTCCTCGCTGAGCGCTTCCTTCGTCAGCTTCCTTCAAGAACAACAAGAAGAAATTACAGTCAACATGAAATCACAAACTCACTTCAGTTTCTCAGAAAACAAGACGTCTTATCTTCAGTCATTTGGCATCATCTTGATTTTGATGATTGTACTGGAAAACACAAGTCAGAAACACTGAGGAGGAACATACTGATGATGATGATGCTGAGATCAGTCTCTACACAGAAGTAGCTCCAGACATTCTCTCTCTGAACGCTCACATGTTTATTTAATGAGGGCAGGAATTAGGTTAGAATGACATTAACCTTTCAGACTGCTTCTGGTGCGCTTGGACTCCAAAACACTTGAGAGGGAACCTAGAGATACAGCTCAGACGCTTTCTACAGGTCAAGCCAGAAAAACTAGTTCTGTTACTACAGTCTGTGTCTGGGTGCTTCCAAAGGACCCGACTAGTCGTAACATTTAGCCTGCCATCATATTTTTTATTTATTTTATTTTATAGTATAGGTTGACTCACCTTATTGCTTTGTATTCTCTTATTTAAATATTTTTATTTTGTTATTATTATTAATAATAATAATTATTATTATTGCTTATAATAATATATAAATAAAATACATTTTCAATAAATTCAAATTCAATAAAATAAATGATATAGAATAAATTTAATTCAATCGTTTTATGGGTTTCAAGAGCTGAATTGTCCAGTAGATTATAGGGATTTTTTACAGGTTTCTTTAATTTATTTGCATTTGTGTCACTCACCAATAGGAGCAGGATAAATTATTTTTATTTGTATAAACTGTTTCTCGACAGCCATTGAAGTTTTAAAACAAAATTAGAAATATGATTTCAACTATCATTAATGCATTTGACTGATACTTTCATTAAAAGTGTCTTGTTTCACACAACCTGCAGGAATACGCAGAAGATGAAGTTATACAGATCATATAACGCTCATTTCTGTCGTTCAAACAGATGGACTCTGATGAGGCAGAACATCAACAGAGCAGTTTTCTGACCTGTTTATGAGGCGGTGACCGTCTGACGTCTCTTATGAAATATGGATTATGATGGTGATGTGAAACTGCAGCTGAACCTGAAGCTCTGACTCAGCCTCCGCAGAAACACAAACAGAAGCAGAAGAGATCGATAATCCAAAAAAAGCCGGCGGAGAAAGGTCAGAGAGACAGAAACACATGAGGATGATCATATTCCTGCTGTTTTATGATCTCCTCCATCATATGATTTTATGAACGCTGAGTGTTTGTGTTATTGTCAGTCTAATAAAGGTCTGGATTCACCTGATCTCCAACCAAAGCTGATTAAAGAGCAGCTGGACAGAATGAGGCTGATGGACGGAGATGGACACTAACACAGACGGATTGAGTTCAGATCAGACACCAGATACACCTCACACACACCACTCTCTTACATCTTACACCGCAAAAAATATTTTTCTTACGCTTCTAGTTTTTGTCTGGTTTCCAGCCAAAATATCTACAAATACTTTAATCAAGAAGGATTTTCTAGACGAGTAAATATGATTGTCTTGATTTTCAGAATAAAACAAGTCAAAATTAAGTACAAGCAAAATAATCTGCCAGTGGAGTAACTAAAATAATCATATTTCAAACAGAAAACAAGATTATTTTAGTTACTCCATTGGCAGAATATTTAGTTTGTTTTTTTGTTTTTTTTCCCTGCAAACAGGGAAACTAAGTAAGAAAAGCATTTATGAATATATGGAAAATATGCTGAAAATAACTGTTTTGTAATTAAATGACAGGTCAAATGTCTTGTTTTCTGGAAAAAGAAAATAAATAACATTTTGTTAGTTTTTGCTTCAAACAAGTAAGAAAATATATATATGACTATAGAGCAGGAGAAACAATCTTGTTTAGCCTTTGAATTAAGATTATTTCTCACCCCATTTGATTATATTTTTACTTCTTTGAAGCAAAGGCAAACAAAATTTGGATAAAAGAGTTTGCTGATTTTCTAACTGAGTTAGTACTGGCTGCAGATAAAGTCTTAATTGTTGGTGATTTTAATAT
>JAUCMR010000109.1:1054714-1068174 GCA_032357425.1 Enteromius argenteus
TGAAGGTGCTCATACTGTATACTCTTATACACCTCCATACCATCAGAGATGCTGCTTTTGAACTGAACACCGATAACTCGCTGAAGATCTCCTCCTCTTTAGCTCGGAGGACACGGCGTCTGTGATTTATAAGAAGAATGTCAAATTCAGACTCGTCTGACCACAGAACAATCTTCCACTCTGAAACAGTCCATTTTAAATGAGTCTTGAACCACAGGACACGAAGGCTCTTCTGGAGCATGTTCACAAATGTTCTCCCAGCTGAATCTTTTCAAAATGTCTTGCTTTTACAGCTTTTTGTTGCCCCCGTGCCAACTTTTCTGAGACCTGTAGCAGGCATCACATTTGAAAAAAGCTCATTAAGTGGATAAAAGTGTACAATTTCTAAACATTTGCCTTTTAGTTCTCATTTTCTTCAAATAAAAAAACCCCAACAACAACAAAACTTATAACTTAAAAAAATAAATACATTTTGTGTGTTTTTATTTTAGTTTCAGTTTTAGTCACCTAAAATAACCCTAGAGTGCAGATTGATGCAAATTTGTTTTCTAGTGCATTTCAGATGCACAGAAATCTTCATTTTGATCAGTGAAAGTTGAGAGTTTGACTAAAAGCTGCTCAGATCAGTGAACGAGCAGGAATGACAGAGAGCTTGTTAGGACTGAAGTGTTCGGATCAATCAGACAGTGTTTATCACACCACATCATCTAAACTATAGTTACAGAATATTTTCCAAAGAAATGAGGATCAGTGCCAATGTGAATTCAAGGAAATGGGAATAAGTCTCTCAGTTTATCATTGTGAGGGAGGATCTAGATCTGATGTCTGAGTGTCAAATTAAACACATATTTAATTTCTCAGGGACCTGAATTCAGAGGAACTCTGTGTTTGTTGGCGCTTGACAGCAGTGCCAGTGGCAAAAACCAGAACCCATGCCACTGACTCATCATTTATTAGAAAGTTCCAGGCCTGAGGCTACAGATCCCACCGTCATCCTCAGGTCCACACGCATCCGATCTGAGGGAGTGAAGAAACCAGGTGAAAGTTTCAGTGACGCTGTCTATAAAGCCTGCTTGACAGATATAGAGATTCAAATCACTTGGCAACTAGAAACGAGAGTAAAGAAAAAAAGTGTTATATAACAGATGGGCTAAAATCTGTATGAAGAACTATTAGACTATCAAGTTTTTAGTGAATTAGTTTATTAATCTGAGTGAAAGTTTGCTAGTGTCACTACTGCTGTAGTGCCGCAAACCATTTGAGAGGTAAAAAACTCTTAAAGTATTAAACTTCAACGAGCAGACGACCGAGCAATGAAAGTCTGCTGTCAATGTGCTCGCTCTCAGGCCATCCCAGACCAGATGAGTTTGTGTCATCACAGCACTCCAGCCCATCAGTTACCAGCTTGAGAAGATAAAAGCTTCAAAGATTTAAAGTTTAGAGCTGTTTTGTAAACGCTGCTTGATCTGATTCAGACCAGAACACTCTATCACTGGAGGAAGAGTTATTATAGACTCCTATTTGAGTTAAAATCATCTTAATGCTGGATTAGTTTGATCTTTAGTCTTCTCCAGATGTTAACTGATGGACTGGAGTGCTGTGGACTATTGTGATGTTTTTATCAGACCCTAATCTGACCTACTTCTGTCACAATTACAATTGTAATTCATCAACACGAGCTCGTTTCCTATGAGAAATGAAGCATAGACTGTTCTCAGGATAGTTTCAACTATCAATACAATCGTGTGACTGTCATTAGATCATGAAATATGACAGCACAAGTCTGCATCTGATCAGGAGCTTTTCTCAAAACAAACATCACTTCATTCTTTCTCTGCTTTCTATTGAATGACATTCAGACATTTTCAAATGTGTTTTGTGGTCACTGTCTAAATCAACACAAAACAGGAATTGCATGCAATGAAAAACTTCTGCTATTTTCTATGTATATTTGATCAGGAGATGATGGAGCGTGTATCTGCTGATGGTCTGTTTGTGTTGCAGTCCAGCGAGTGATATTGAACAGGCGTTCAGTGACAGACATATCTCTGAGTATCCACTGGAAACACTGACATCAGGCCGGTTCTGTCCAGAAGGCTTTGAGTTTCTCTGTGCCGCCCACATGTGAGCGTCAGCGGGCCTGTGCAATCACACCGCTCGTTTTATGAGCCATGACTGCTTCACTATAATATTTGATATGTTTCCTGGGTGTTTACATAGTTACACACACACACACATTAGGAGAAAAAAAAAACTTAAAGAACAAGCACATTTTGATTTCATGACTCCTTACGATGCACTTAGTCACAAAAGAATACATACATTTGACTGATATGAGGAATAAATATGTGATAACAGGAAATACCATAACGTCTAAATTCAAACATTTAAAGTCCTAATGGAATGCTAATGGAATTTCTGTCATAACAAATGATTTAGAGATCAAACAGAATCCTGCGGGAGGAGCTGAAAGTCCTTTATTTATTTTAGACTTTGTATTCATCTCATGGTTTCCACAAAAAATATTGAGTTTTCAAGAGTTTTCATGTTTCTTGAGCAGCAAATATTAAAATAATTTCTGAGGGATAATGTGACACTGAAGACCGGAGTAGCCTAATTATGCTGAAAATTCAGCTTTGATCACAGAAATCAATTACAGTTTAAAAGATATTCACATGATTTTACAGTATTTCTGAGTTTAAGAGAATCTTCCCAACCCTAAACCTTTTAACTGTAATGTGTAAGATATATGAAGGTCGTTTCTGGCGTGTGTGTGTGCGCGCAGCAGACTATTGGCTGATGGAAAGTTTGCTGAGGAATGCGCAGTTTTTTCTCCTGATGTTGGAAATGCGCGTCCTGCTGAACGCTGATTGGTCGAGAGAGCCGCTGAAGAATGTGTGAAATGACTTAAATAGCGTCTCATGTGCCCAGAAGAGCAGAACATCACACACAGTCAAAGATACCAGCAACGCGTCTTCACTATAAGAGTGTCTCTCTGCAGGTGAGTGTTTGTTTTCAGACACGGGTTTTCTCGTGTAGCTGCTGACAGATGTGTAATGTGATGTTCTGTGATTTCAGGGGAATCATGATTCTGAGAGGACTCGTTCTGTGCCTCTTGCTGTGGAGCTCCGTGAGCAGCAGACGCATAGGTGAGGAGAAACTTGGATTGATTAGGGTTTTCGCCATCTGTGGATGCTTAAGTCTAGATTGAAATCGTACCTTTTTAGTGCGCTTGAAAATGCGTACAAATAGCACGCCAAATACAAACAGAATGCTGCTGATAGGCTGAAGTTGGCATGTGATACGCGCGTGTTTGGCGTGTAAAATACGCTTTTTCGGGTGCATATGATAATGCATCAACTCTAATCCTAGCCATTGCGTATCATATGCACGCCAAAGTCAAATAGTACGCCGTGTCGAAACATAAACTCGTGCTACTGATGCTCACTTTCATGAGATCGGGTTGGATGTATTCGCGCTCACATTCGCGTTTTCTCTCGAATCCGCAGAAATGCCGGATGATGACACCGTGTTTGACCTGTTCGAGCTCACTAATGTCCACAAGAAGCATCACGGGGTGAGTTTAGTGAAGGGACCCGATCCAAACAGCCCCGCGTACAAGATCCTGAACCCGAACCTGATCCCCTCAGTGCCCGAGCTCTCCTTCAGGGACCTGCTCTACTCCATCCAGAGCGAGAGGGGCTTCATCTTCACCGCCAACCTCAAGCAACTCAAGCGCACCAGGGGCAGCCTGGTCTCCGTGGAGAGGGCAGACGGCACCGGATCCGTCTTCGAGATCATCTCCAACGGGAAAGCCAACACCTTGGATCTGGTGTACTGGACCGCGAGCGGACAGCACGTGGTGTCCATCGATGACGTGGACGTGGCGAACGGACACTGGAAGAACATCACGGTGTTTGTGCAGGAGGATCGAGCTCAGGTTCACGTGGGCTGCGAGGAGATCAACACTCAAGAACTCGACGCTCCGATCCAGCAGATCCTGAATCAGGAGAGCGCGGACATCGGGAGTCTGAGGATCGCCAAAGGAGCCACCAAATCCGATCGCTTCATGGTAAGAATCTGGGTTCTGTTTATGTTTGACATCTGACTGACCGTACTCATCTGTGATATTGTTGTATTCCTGTGTGATGCATGTTTTCTTCCTATAATGAAACGCGTAAAGACGCGGTTAATGCGCGCAAAGCCCTTCTCCTTCAGCGTGTGTTTTTGTTTTACAGTCTCCGTCTGAATGTTCCATGTAATAGTAGCTGTTGGAACTGTATTAGATTTTTTCTGCCAGTCTCGGTTTTTGACCATTATCCCGTTTTCCAGGGAGTTCTCCAGAACGTGCGGTTTGTTTTCGGAACGACGCTGGACGCGATTTTACGCAACAAAGGATGCGAGAGCTGTGAGTGCTTAATCGAGCATTACTCTTTACAATCTTTAATGCTGAAAAAATAAAATGTAACTAAATAAATATAGCATGTGTGTGACCACAAAATCAGTCCTAAGAGTCAATTTCTAAATCATCTCTCCATTGATGTCTGGTCTGTTAGGAGAGGACACTATTGTCTGAGACTAGAAACAACTTTTTGAAAATCTGGAATCTGAGGGAGCAAAAAAATCTACATATTGAGAAAATTGTTTTTAAAGTTGTTCAAATGAAGTTCTTAGGAATGCATATTAATTATCAAAAAGTTTTCAAAATGTACAAAATATCTTCACAGAACATGATCTTCACTAAATATCCTAATGATTTTTGGCATAAAAGAAAATGAATCATTTTGACCCATACAGTGTATTGTTGTCTAATTCTACAAATATCAATGTGCTCCAATGACTGCTTCTGTGCTCCAGAGACTCATACATATATAAAGCAGAGATGTTATATTAAAGCTCATGTGTTGTCAACACAGCAGCCTTCATCACTGATGTCATGACCCTGGAAAACCCCGTGAACGGATCCAGCCCGGCCATCCGCACTGATTACACCGGACACAAGTCTAAAGGTCAGATGATCGTCATGTGCTTGTAATGTGTCTGGGGTCTCATCATGGACTCGTGAAGTTAACATCAGAATCCCGTTCCTCTTCAGATCTGCAGGACATCTGCGGTTTCTCCTGCGATGATCTGTCCAGCATGTTTAAGGAGCTCAAGGGACTCGGCATTGTGGTGAAGCAATTGTCAAACGAGCTCCGCCAAGTGGTGAGGATCAAAACCAGCTGTCTGTCTGATGTTCATGTGTCTCTCCACCCTTTTTCTTTTCTGATTCCAAACAGTTGTTCTTCAGCCACTTCCCAAGTTGTTTCTAATGACAGTTCCTCTGTTCTTCTTCTGGCTTTTAGACAGCAGACAACAACTTAATCATGACTCAGATTAAAATCCACGAAGGGGTCTGTCTGCACAACGGCATCGTTTACAGAGACAAAGACGAGTGGACTGTGGACAGCTGCACTCACTGCACTTGTCAGGTGAAAAGTGTGCCTTTGACTTGATTTGTATTGGTCAGTATTTGTTTTGTGTGGGTAGATGGTGGTAAGTTAGTCAAAACCCCTTCCTCTCTCAATCCATCCTGTGTTTCTGTTTCACTGCACACATGCATCTAAATGGCCGGGGTTCAGGAATGTTTTAATTGGTGAGTGATACCCGCTGTCTCTGGTTTCCGGTGAGACCAGCTCCTGCGTGTGTGTTAGTGTGTGTGCGGTTGAAGCCGCTGACTCAGTATGTCTTCTCCACCCTCACGCTGGCCACATTAAAACACTTTGTTAGTCCGGTCAGATGTATTCCCTTGCTTCCCACTCAGAGTTTATATCACCGCAAGATTTTCCTGCCAAAGCCAAGGGTCACTTTTTATTGCCAGCAGAGAGGCGTTTATTTCTCATCCATTATGTGCAGCTGTTGGGATCGTGTGATTGAACTGGCTTTTGAAATATGTTATTCGCAGAACTCCGCCACTGTGTGCCGCGAAATATCCTGTCCTCTCATGCCCTGCGCCAATGCCACCGTCCCCGACGGTGAATGCTGCCCGCGCTGTGGAACACGTAAGTCATGTTTCACAATTCATTATTCATATGATCTCTGGCCACATTTAGAGATATATGACGGGTGATGGCAAAATGAATCACAATAAGCACATTTTTAAAAATTTGTTGTTTGCACATACTGCATTAAAAGGCCTTCAAAATGATGTGCAGTTTGTTGAGCTTGGACAAAAAGTCCAAAAAGGTTTGAAACAAAATGTTTGAGACAAAAAAGTAAATTTTGAGAAAAATCTAATTAAAGGTTCCAAATATAGATCATTTTAGACATTTAATTACTCATTGGAGAACTGGGATCTCTAGACTAGGGCTTAATGAACTAACTTTTGTGAAAACCTCAAAATCAACATTTACTCTGATTGTCTTCTTCAAGCGAACGATGCTGGTGTTGACGGCTGGTCACCCTGGTCCGAATGGACGCACTGTTCGGTGACCTGCGGCAGAGGTATTCAGCAGCGTGGACGCTCCTGCGACCGAATCAACAGCAACTGCGATGGCACATCTGTCCAGACAAGAGATTGTTACACGCAAGAATGCGACAAACGCTGTGAGTTCAACTACATCTGCTGCTAGGTACAAATTTGGATCCCCATGCACCCGGTTAATGCTTATTTCTGTCTTCATGCAGTCAAGCAGGACGGCGGCTGGAGCCATTGGTCCCCCTGGTCTTCTTGCTCGGTTACGTGTGGGGAAGGGGTCATCACTCGCATCCGGTTGTGCAACTCCCCTACGCCTCAGATGGGCGGGAAAGACTGTGAGGGAGACGGTCGTCAGACTGAACCGTGCCAGAAGGACCCGTGCCCAGGTGAGTGTTTGCACCTTTTGAAGTGTTTGCAGAATATAAGCTGAAAACCCCAATGACCCTGCGTTTCTCTGTGTCTCAGTTAATGGAGGTTGGGGACCCTGGTCACCCTGGGACTCTTGCTCCATCACGTGCGGTGGAGGACTGCAGCACAGACACCGACTGTGTAACAGCCCCGCTCCCAAATACGGTGGAAAGGAATGTATGGGCGACTCCAAAGGCACCCGTTTGTGCAACGCCCAGTCATGTCCAGTTGGTAATAATTATTCAGTAATTCCATTCCATCAGTGTTTCCATCCACCACTGTTTGCATTAACGCAAATAAGGGATTTTAAATCAAAATATGGCATTTCCATCACTCATTTCTAATGTGATACTTTAAGCAAAATGTGCATAAAAACAGGCTGATGGAAAGGAAACAGCTATTAATAAGGATCAAGATGGTTCTTCTCAGAGGATATCAAAATAAGTTCTGTACTCTCATGAACAGATGGATGCCTGTCTAACCCGTGCTTCGCTGGCGCCAAATGCACCAGCTTCCCCGACGGTTCCTGGAAGTGTGGCCAGTGTCCGGTGGGATACACTGGGGATGGAGTCCACTGTCAAGACATTGACGAGGTGAGGTGTCACACTAATGAGATACATACCCATCTCATAGACAACTATCACCTCTAAATGACGATACTGGTGTTTCTAAATATTCTTAATTTTGGCATCTGCAGTGCAAAGAAGTTCCTGATGCCTGTTTTGTGCTCAATGGAGTCCATCAGTGTGTGAACACAGAACCAGGCTACAACTGCCTGCCCTGCCCTCCACGCTACTCTGGACAGCAGCCCTTCGGCAGGGGAACAGAGCAGGCCATTGCCAACAAACAGGTTAGACTAGTCTAAAGAACAGTGTTAATGATGGGGAGGGCCAGCACTTTCTCCTTCCATGAGGTGCTAACCAACATTAAATCAACCTATTTGCAGATCTGCACACCTAGAAACCCATGTGAGGATGGCAGCCATGACTGCAATAAGAACGCCAACTGCATCTACCTGGGCATCTTCTCCGACATCATGTACCGCTGCGAGTGTAAACCAGGCTATGCTGGGAACGGTCATATATGTGGAGGGGACTCTGACCTTGATGGCTGGCCAAACATAGACCTCCACTGTGTGGAAAACGCCACCTACCACTGCAAGAAGGTATGTGACCATTTCCTCACCATATCCAATTATACAAGATTACAGAATCTTCATCAAAACATGTTATTTTTAGGACAACTGTCCTGATCTTCCCAACTCTGGTCAAGAAGACTATGACAAAGATGGAATTGGAGATGCTTGTGACAATGATGATGACAATGATGGGATCCCTGATGACGGGGTAAGTCGTAAACACATTGTTCTTCTGCAAGAGATTTTAGAAATGACTGTCATAGCATGCTACTGACTAAAAAAGAAGGAATTCAGAAGTCAGAAGGAGCTTTATTGCAGAGTATGTTTGTGGATACAAGGAAGCTGTTTTAGTGTCACAAGTGAGACAATAACAACAACAACACAGAGACAAAAAAGTAAAATGAGAATAAAAATGCACATGTGTAAATATAAATAAAGCATAGAAAAATAAATGTAAAAATTAAACAAATGGTATGTGGGTAGTTGACATATGAATGTGTCCTATGGTGCAACTGCGACATATAAATGTAAAAAAAAAGATTGTCTACCTATGTACATGTGTGCTATAGAATAGGAATAGAATATGATATAGGGATGTACTTGGATGTAGGGTGGTTACAAATAAATATAATGTTCTTGAAAAAAGAACAAAGTGAACAAAAGAGAGAGAGAGAGAGAGAGAGGAACTTTGCCAGTAGCAAATAAATAAAGCATTTACGAAGGCTTCCATCCAGCCCTTCTGGATCGTTTGGTTTAACATTCATAATTCAAATTGTACACTTGGAAAACATTTGACTGGGCAAACAAACAGAGTCTTGCAGCCAAACAGTGCATTCCAGCACAGCTGCGTCCCAAACCGTCACGTCCATGGCATATCACTTCTGACATTAATTTTGTTTAGTGCTTCTCTATGATGTGTTCGTGTATATCGAAATTTCAGTCTGCAAAGTAAAGAGCATCTCCAGATGTTTTCTGTCTTTCTGGTTTCATCATTGACTTGGCTGGATGTTCTTGTTTTGAAACAGGACAATTGCCCGTTCACCTTTAACCCAAGACAGTATGACCACGACCGTGATCAAGTTGGTGACCGATGCGATAATTGTCCATACGACAGTAATCCAGAACAGACTGACACCGACAATAACGGCGAGGGTGATGCGTGTGCCATCGACATTGATGGTGATGGTAAGTCTTTCATCATGTATCCTGATCAACACGAACACAGAAACCATAATAAGTACCGAGAACTGGTGTAACACTGGAATTTATTTGTCCAGGCATCCTGAATGAGAAGGACAACTGCCCATATGTGTACAACACTGACCAGAGAGACAGTGACGGAGACGGAGTGGGTGACCACTGTGACAACTGCCCACTGGAGCACAACCCTGACCAGGTGAGATGCTTGAACTTGCTGTTTTATTAAAACACGAGTGTGGAACTATGAACAGTAGAGGATGAAGGCTTTGCAATAATCCATGTGATGTCACAGATCGACTCTGACTCTGACAACATTGGAGACAAGTGTGACAACAACCAGGACATCGACGAGGATGGCCATCAGAACAACCTTGACAACTGTCCCTACATCCCCAACGCCAACCAGGTCGACCACGACAAGGACGGCAAAGGAGATGCCTGCGATCACGATGATGACAATGATGGCATTCCTGACGACAAAGACAACTGCCGACTCGCCTTCAACCCTGATCAACTGGATTCGGATGGTGAGTCCAGTGCACCGGCGCTGATTTTAGTCCATTTTATGAGAAATTTTATTTGTGCAATTGTAAACTTCCACGTGCTGACTTTCTGTCTCTTTTCTCGTGTCCAGGAGACGGACGAGGTGACATTTGCAAGGACGACTTTGACGTCGATAACATACCGGATATTTACGATGTTTGCCCGGAAAACTTTGGCATCAGTGAAACAGACTTCCGCAGGTTCCAAATGGTCCCTCTCGATCCCACGGGAACTTCCCAAATCGACCCCAACTGGGTCGTCCGTCACCAGGGCAAAGAACTTCTGCAGACCGTCAACTGTGATCCTGGCATTGCTGTTGGTAAGTAGTTGAGAGATACCAGCTCATTATAAACACATTCATCTATGTCCAAATGTTAATCTTCTTATTGTTGTCCCTCAGGTTATGATGAGTTCAATGCCGTGGACTTTAGTGGCACGTTCTTCATCAACACGGACCGTGACGATGACTACGCCGGCTTTGTGTTTGGTTACCAATCCAGCTCACGTTTCTATGTAGTGATGTGGAAACAGATCACACAGACTTACTGGTCGCATACACCCACTAAAGCACAGGGTTACTCTGGACTGTCCATTAAAGTAGTGAACTCAACCACAGGACCAGGTGAACACCTCAGGAACGCTTTGTGGCACACTGGAGACACCGAGGGACAAGTACGTATTGTTCTCAAGCTGTCATGAGAATATTACATTGAGTTTGGTGTTTAAAATGTCCTGCTCACCTTATTTTGTACCATTTGCAGGTGCGTACCTTGTGGCATGATCCCAAGAACATTGGCTGGAAGGATTATACCGCCTACAGATGGCACCTGATCCACAGACCCAAAACCGGACACATGAGGTAAGTGTGGTAGCCAATTTAGATCAGGAGTGCCCAGTGCCATTCCTGGAGCTCTAATTTTCTAGGGTCCTTTTCAAATACAACTGAACCAGCTATTTAAGAGCTTGAGGACCACTTGATAATTGCACACAGGTGTGATGGAGCAAGGTTAGAACTGAACTCTGCAGCTAGATGGATCTCCAGGAACAGCGTTGGGCATCCTTAATTTAGATCAGGGGTGTCCAAACTCTGTCCTGGAGGGCCAGACATTAGACAGAGTTTAGCTCCAACACTTTGCAGGACACTGGCCTTCCAGGACCGGGTTTGGGCATCCCTGACTTTTTTAACCATTTTGTCCTTGTTACTAAATAGCTTAAATGGAAAAGCAGCTTCACTGACTCCTATACTTTTGATTGATTTTTAGAGTCATTATGTATGAAGGCAAGAAAGTCTTGGCTGATTCAGGAAGCATCTATGACAAGACATATGCTGGAGGAAGACTTGGCCTCTTTGTCTTTTCTCAAGAGATGGTTTACTTCTCAGACCTTAAATATGAATGCCGAGGTAACACGTTTGAACAATATTTCTCTCTATAGTTCTGTTAACGTTCTGGAAAGCTCACAAGTGTTTGTTTGACTCTCTTCCAGATGCATCTTAACGGCCCCATCAGCGTTTCCCTTTAGGATGTGCCCATTATCTGTTCTTTTCTGTCGGTTTAAATGTGTTCTTGTGTTATAAAACCCTTCTGTGTTTGGATTGAGGATCAAAACGTGGAGGCCAAAAACTTTCTATCTAAACGAGGACCACAGGAGCAGGTCAAGCATGAAGACCCATCAATATTTTCATCTCATCAATCTCCTCCACTCTCAGCTTGTTTCTTATGCAGTTGGTAAAGGGAAGTTTTTCCGTAAAGTCACTTCGGATTTGCTGTGGACTATGATCATGATAAAGGAGCCACTTATGAACTGAAGAAAAAGCTTCCCCTTGATTCTGATGGGTTTGAGATCCCACAGGAGGAACTGTTGAGGAGCGACGCGCCGGACGGACTGTCTGTTTGACTTTGTAAGAGCGTGCTCTTCAGTGTGGATGTTTGCCATTGAGACATCCAGACATCCAGATCTTCAGGACTCATTAATTCAGGCTTGTTTTTCCATAAGTTATGAGTTACCACCCCCCACCCCCCCCTCCAAAATTCAGCAGTCTTGATGTCTGCATTTGATCATCAATGTTGACAATCCAAGAGTCTTAACTTCACTGTTTATAGAGTGGAGTGCTTCTCAGGGCTAGAAGGACCTTTGTGATTTGCCACTCAAGGAGGAAGTTCATGTCTTAGATTAATACACAGATGTCCTGATGAGCTTTTATAATCATTCACAGACTCAAGAGTTTTGTGGCTCTAAACAAGCAGAAATGAAAAAGGAAGTTGAGATGTTACAGAGGGATAATAGGCGCACTTGTTTAATTTATTTATTGTGTTGAGAGGAGCTAGATGCATGACAACTCATCTCAGTGCCACATATTACTGAAACAAACAAAGAGAACAACTGGAGCGTTCCCTTCCATCCGGGAGGAACAGACTGGGGTGAATGAATGGTGAACGAAATATAATGTAAACGTACAAATATTACCTCACTGTTGTATAATTGAGCTCAACAAAAATTGCAAATTATATTTGTGCCATTTATAATTCAGTTCTGTTTTGTTTTAGAGCTACTGTATGTAGTAAAACATTAATTCTGTAAATAATAAAATAAAAAAATACTTTTTTTATGAGGCCCCAGTAGAACGTGAATAGAAAGTTGTTAATATAAATAGTGCCTAATTAATGAATGTCTTTTTAAAAAAAAAAATAAGTTATTGGTAAAGTTGTTTTTTTCTGTTTTAATGTGTATATATATGCTATTTAATATAATTTATGAGGAACCGTAACCTGACATTGGAAGTGTTTGTATAAACTGTTTGCACACTGATGAGGATTTTCTTAGTTTTTTTGTTTGTTTGTTTGTTTGTTTAAGGATGCTTCAGTGTCAGTATTGTTACTAGTTTTACACAATAATGTTGTTTAATTCTTATCAATCCTTTTGTAAAATCAAAGAACAATAAATACTTTGGAATAAAAAATGACAAAGTGTCAAGTGTCAGTGTTTTTGCTTTTAGTAGCTCCACAATCTTCTTAAAATCTTCTCTTGACCTGCACTGTATGAAAATACAGTCAGCTGGCCTAATTTCTAAAAAAAGTTTACACTATAAATCTCAGTCCATAAATAAGAAGCTGTCTTACGTAGACATTTTAATGGTGCAGCCTGTGTCTGTGGTTTGGTTCATGGTTAAAATGACTCACAGTTACTGCTACATTAAAAGCTAATTTGGTCAAAAGAGCATTTAAAAAAACCCTGTATTTTCTCACGTTCTTTCACATGAAATCCAGGATCATTTATCAGCAAACGCTCGGCTCACCTTCAAGGTCAGGAATGCTGGGAATGTTGGAGTCGCAGTAACACGTCCAAATGAACATGACACCACATACACCGAACGCTCGTTTAGAACGATTGGAAACCATGCCATGCTTTACACTCAATAATCTACGGTTTCTGAAGACAATCAGAGCTGTTTTTGCTTTAGCTCTGCATACTGATTTACAACACTACTGTTCAAAAACTTGGGGCAAGTATGACTTTTTTATATTTTTGAAAGAAAACTTAAATTCTGTTAAACAAAGATGCATTTATTAGATGAAAAAAAACAGTAAAACTGACAGTAAAATATTATAATTTCAAACAGATGTTTTCTATGTGAATATGTGTTAAAGTGTAATGTATTTCTGTGATGTTCAGCTGTATTTTCAGTATCATTACTCCAGTCTTCAGTGTCACATG
>JAUCMR010000109.1:1090104-1109473 GCA_032357425.1 Enteromius argenteus
TCATCATTACTTGACGACGCTTTGAAGTGACGCTAAAGGGAGCGAGGATATATCATTTCACTTGCTTCCATTCCTCCATCCTCGCGTCTTTTCCCAGTGTCCTTCCCTCGCATCCTGAAGAGGCGGAGCTAAGACACGAGGAAAGGAAGCGAGGAAAGGAAACGAGGATGCACAAATAAGAAATGAGAAGCACCCCTGGGTTCGAGACCCGCTGAGGATCCAGGGGGGTAAATAAAAATAAACATTTAATGCTAAACTAGTATCTCAATGATAAAAAAACAAAACAAAAAACACTGACTTAAAGTACAAAAATAACCGCAACTAAATAAAAATATAATATCTACTGTAAATAGACATATTTTAAAAAACTACTATAAATGAGAAAAACACACTACAACATTTCTAAAACGTTAACTAAGATTAAAACAAAAAGATCCTACTTGAATGTTGAGATGAAAGCAGCTTTACCTCGATCAGAGCTGTTTTCTGCTGTGAGATCAGTCTGAACCTGCGTTAGGACACAGACAGGTGTTAGTTCTCTGTCTCCAGACGCTCAGGAGACGTGATGAAGGAGTTCCTCTACCTCAGCACTGAGCACCTCCAGAGACCTGGGACCATCTCGACTCAGTGTCCTGATCTCACCGGAGGCCGGGCGAGAGATATCCTCCAGAAGGCCCTTTGTGATGTCCATACGGTCCACAGACACTGGAACAGCATCATCATCATCATCATCATCCTCACACACATCTTAAAACACTCCCTTTGTGCCATGTCAGTCAGACTCTTACACCACAGCGGGACAGTGAGGCCCAGGACTTTTATATATTATATATACCTCTTTTTGTCTTTTTATTTATTTATATTTCTACAGGAAATATAGCATAATATATTAATAAATATATTTTCCTTCTTTATGCTCTAAACGATGTCAAATGTACTAAAATCACCAAGTTTCCTCAGGAGGATGTTCCTAACACTCAGGTGCTTTAATTAGTCATAATTAACAGGTGATGATGTGATGATGATGTCAGACCTTGATCTGCTGGACAGCTCTTCTCTTGAGAATCCTGAACAGACGGATAACAGCATGCTGACTGAAGTATTGTGTGAGTATGTTGGAGTATGTTGGAGTATTACTGACCGGAAGTAGGGTCCGCGGACTCTCAGAGGCTCCAGAACGAAGGACATCACCCGCAGAAACCTCCATATCAGCTACAACGGCACATCTATCGCTAATAAAGCATGTGTGGATATATAAGTATATCTATTAGAGTAAATGAGTCTCACACGGCGAGATTCTCTCTGTGTTTCGGTTTGTTTACACTGAGCTCGCTGTATCCAGGGACGCCAGAGTCCCGGATGTCACGGATTCCCTCAGGAAGCTTTATCGAGGCGATGATGAAGATGTTTACTCAGAAAAAGGTCAAAGTGAAGGTGGACTCCTGTGAGTTAAACTCTGAGCCGAAGCGAGATGACTGAACCAAATTTCTTTGAGCCTAAAACGTTTTAGGAGCGTGTTATTCTGACAGACTTCCGCCACAGGAGCGCGCCAAACTGCCGCGCGTGCTAGCAAAATGATTTATTAAAAATACATATCATTTTTTAATTTTAAATATTTTTGCATACAGGTACATACGTAATTTAGGTGTCTTTTGTCATTATATATTTTTGTAAAAATTTGAAATAAAGTAAAATAATACAGACTCCGGTGTTTATATTTAGTGATTTAGCAGAAGCTTACTGAAGAGTTATTAAAGTTTTCTAAAAAAAAACCGAATTTAATGTCTATAAAATTGCACAACATATGGTATATATTTACTTAATATATGTGGAATGCTTGATTATAAATGTAAATGGACACTAAAACAGAAAAACACTGCCTACATCCTTAAAAAATAGGCCCAAAACATACAGTCCTATCAATCAAAAGCATTAAAATATGTACTTTTTTCTCAGTATTTGATTATTGTGATTAACATCTGTCATAATCGCCTTTAATGACGTCTTCGTTGTTCAAAACATATAAATACTTAAAATGTACATATATATATATATATATGGTTCAAAAATAGCCTAAATGTTACAAAAAGAGCTGAAAGAGCGCGAGTGGGCGGGGCTTGTTCAGCGCTGCGTGCGTGCGTGACGCGCGAGTGGGCGGGGCGCTGAGCTGGTAAACAGATGCCATGTTGGTTGCGCAGAGATGAAGACGTGCAGGACATTATGGAGAGAGATTTCTGTTCTTTAACAGATTCTGAGGAGCTGCAGAGCTTCATCTCACACTCGGACAGGTGAGCACACACACACACACCATCATTAAAGCACTCTGCTTCATTAATACAGACCTGCTGTACCACAACACGACTGAGTCACGTGCAGAAATAATAATAATGTCAATTAATCAAGTGCAGTTTTAGATGAAAATGAATGAGTTTTGCTTTATCAGCCAGATTTCTGATACTGAGATAACCTTTTAAACTTCATAAACTTTGAATATTAGCTCAGTATTTTTAGTGTTATTGGTTTTTAAACGTATTAAAGTGTAATATTTTGCTAGTATTTATAATTTATTTAAAGTAAGACATTTTAAGTAATATACATCACTATAAGTTACGTAATCACAGTACATGAAGACAATTGTTTTGTATCACAAGTTTTCTGTTTAAGTAGGCAAATTATGAATTAATATAATTAAATATGCTTTATGCAATGCGTACATGATCAGAACATGAATGGGAACATTAGATAAAGTCAGGTTGAAAGTTCATTAGAGTTTATACAGGGGATTTTTAATCAGTCCATAAATAAGAAAAGTAATTGCATTTATATATATATATATTAATCCTCTTAATTCTGCAATATAAACACAGAATAATCAGATTAAAAATTGGACTGTACGTTATAAATGCAGACTTTTGAGATAAAACAAGTTCTTTTGCAAAACAAACAGATTTTCACCATGCCAAATCTCATAAAAATGTCTTAAATATGAACAAACCTTCAGAATATAGAGAGAAAGCACAATAACTTTTGAAAGATATGGATTGAGATTGATAAACTCTTAAATGTGTATTTTGGATGTTTCCTTTCCACGGGTCTGAAAGAAAATACATGATACGAAAGGAAAACACACTAAAAGCTCTAAACTGAGTCAAAAATGTAGTTTGTGTCAGAGAATTGTTCTCTTCTGACAGGACCAAGACGCTGTTCGAGGAGATCCGCGCCTCCATCAACAATAACACGGAGGGCGAGCGCTCGTTCTGGCGCCCGGTTCTGCCGTGGGGCGGTGTGTTCACCATCAGAGCGGGACGCAAAGCCATCGCCTGCACGCCGCTGTACGTCGAGATCAACCTGAAGAACACCTGCACCATCGACGGCTTCCTCATGCTCCTCTACGTCATCCTGAGAGACAACCACAGCTTCCCCAGAGAGCTTGGCCTGTTCCTGGGCAGGAGCTTCGTCCAGCACTTCCTCTACCTGATGGACTGCTGCGAGTACACCACCGTCAAGATGCTGTGGATCTGGGACCGCATGTCCAAGGGGCAGTACCGCTCCCAGATCCACCACACGGCGCTGGAGATCGACCTGTTCGGGAACGAGCACGAGAACTTCACCAAGAACCTGGAGAACCTGATGTCCAGCGTGCAGGAGAGCTGGTGCTCCAGCTGGAGCTGCCCGAACCGCTTCCAGGAGCACCTGTGCAAGACCATCAGCGTCAAGTACAGCATATACAGAGATAATAGAACAGTGATACAGTGAGCATATGCTCAGTTTTACAAGAACAATGCTATTTGGTGAGAAGATTCTAACGGAGGTACAATAATACAGCGTAGGAGATACTGACATAAAATGATCTAAATATCAGCAGTCACTCTATATAACCATTAACATGTCTTAGGAAGATGAGACTGACATGATTCAAATATATAATATGATGCAATGCAGTGATGATTGAGAGATGAAGAGAAAAAAGCTTCTCAAAAGCCTGATGATCAAATTTGAGTCGTAATTATGAGATAAAAAGTCAATTATTATATACCAAGGGATTAGTTTGAGATGAGTCAATTATTAAAGTCAAAATGATGTAAAAAGCCACAATTATGAGACAAATTATGAGATAGAAAGTCAAACTTATGAGAGGTCATCCGTTATTTAAAAAGGCATAATTATTATATATTGAGTTATGAGATGAGTCAAAATTATGATGTAAAAATGTACAATAATGAGATGAAACCGTATATATTATGATATAGGGAGTCAAAAGTATGAGAAGTCATAATTATGAGAGTTAAACAGGTCAGAATTATTAGAGAAAGTCACAATTATGAGATAAAACAGTATAAATTATGAGATGGTCAACATTATGACTGAGAGATGAAGACATAAATGCTGAATAAAAGCCTGATGATCAAATTTGAGATAAAAAGTCAAATTATTATTTGCTAGGTGATTCTGATGTCAAAACTATTATAGAAAGTCACAATTATGAGATAAAACAGTAGGATGAAGAAATAAATATTCTTCAAATGCTGACAGTTGACAGTCATAATTATTATATACTAAGTGATGATATTGAGATGCATCAAAATTATTAGAAAGTCAAAATTACGATGTAAAAAGTCACAATTATGAGATAAAACAGTATAAATGATGAGATAGAAAGTCAAAATTATAACAGATGAAGAAATAAACGTTCCTCAAAAACCTGGTGATCCAATTTGACAGTCGTAATTATTATATGCCATGTGATCATTCTGATGTCAAAACTACTAGAAAGTCACAATTATGAGATAAATTCAAAAGTATGAGAAGAACATGAGATGACACTAAAAGAGCTTTTACTGGATATGACACTAAACTGTCGATCAGAGACTGAAGACACGAGGAGATGAGTGTGAGAGCAGATCCTGAACGGTATCTCTGTCTGTGTTTCTCTCAGTCCTCCTCACGAGCTTCCAGATAAGGATCCCATCCAGTCAGCTCTGGACGAGTTCTTCTGCCCGCGGCTGGAGCTCTGTGAAGAGCTGAGGTGAGATGTTCCTCAGGGTTCCTCCGAGGCTGATGGTGTGGATCTGATCTTCTGGCTCACGTCTCTGTGTGTGTTTCAGGTGTGAGGGTCTGAGAGAGTTCGGTCAGAGGTTCTTCTGTCACGGCCCGCCGCCCTTCGTCATCCTCAACATGCAGGTGTGGCAGTCTGAGGATCTGTCGTACGTGCCGTATCATCTGGAGCTCTCCGAGCAGCGGTACTCTTCAGTTCACTGTCAGTCACATCTTCTCAGGAGCCTCGGCTTGAATGTTGTGCATGCAATGATCCTGAATGTGAACGCATGGCACTTTCCAACATGTTCCTACAAATGATTTAAGAAACAACCATGCATGCAAAAAGAACTAAAAGGTTTCTACTTTTTAAACTGTGGTTAAATATACAATTATATACAGTCAAACTAAAACGATTCAGACAGCAGATATAATGTTGTACTAGCTGGTGCAGGACACTATAGTTTATGTAAGTGAGGATAGCAAAATAAATCATTCCTTGTACAGTGTAGATTTGATAAAAATATGGAAGCAAAAAAGATTTTTTAACACGGAGCATGTTTTGCTTCAGTGTTGCTGACTGATTGTTTTGATTAAGTACAATAAAGCATGGTTTAACGAAAACTTGCCATGCAAACAAATTCTTAAATCATGCACGATTTAATTAAAACATGCAAACTATTCCTCCCTGCACGAATCTGCAGGTGTGTGTGTGTTTGGTAAAGGTGTGATGTTACTGCACAGGTACTCGCTGGAGGGAGCGACGCTCTTCAACAGAGACGAGCATCATTACTCCGCAGCGTTCCAGATCGACGGCTTCTGGATGCATTACGACGGCCTGCGCAGCGACAACCTGGTGCTTCTGAACAAACCTCCAGAGTTCCTGCTGCTGTCCTCGCTCGTCTACATCAGGACCACAGAACGATGAACATGCCAGTACTCAACTTCTGATGACACAGAATATTTTTGTGCCTTCCGGTGATGTTTTATACTCTCTAGACTTTTGTACTTTTGTAAGTGATTCTCTGTCTGTTTTCTGCTGCTTGGAATCCAAGACTCTTTGATGGTGGACTATAATAGTTCTGGGTGCTCCGACCGACTTTTCACTTTTCATTTCACAAAACATTCACACAGACACAGATTGAAAAACTCATTAGAACATCAATGGGGTTCAAGCACGTAGACTTCATTCCAGTATGCACGTTTAAAAAATGTTACGTTTGCAAACTAGGCTTAGGTTTTTCACCCGACTGGAACCAAATCAATGTAGAAATATTTTCTGGACAGTAGGTGTAAATATTTTATTAAAAAGATTTTTAAATATATATATTTTATTAAATATTTTGACTCACCGTCACAAAGGGGTGCCAAAACATTTGTAACTTTTACTAAAATGGTTATAACTCCTAAATGGAAGGAGATATCTTCACCAAACTTGGTACACGTGTGTAAGTGCTCAAACTTTGGTGAAATCAAAAAATGTACAGCTCTGCCACTTTGTGGTGCTATAAAATAGAAAAAAAACATAAAAAAGGGGTTTGTAACCGTTGGCCTAAACAACTTGAAAATTGTTCTGCAGCATCTTCGTCTAAAGTGGCACCAGTGTCTATGAATCTCAAAAAACATGGCTGCCATTGGCCAAAGTTTTAAGCACCGGTTTGACAGGTTTAACAGAGGCTGATCCAAATTAAACTTAGTGGGCATGTTGAGCTCAAGGTCTGTAAGAATTTCGAAAGAAATCGTTCACTACTTGGTGCTAATGAGTTTTTTGGCTCTGTATTCACATGGTGTTTCACACATCCACACAATATGCATATAATTTGATAGATCTCCTCATAATGAGCAACTTTGCCTTCAGAAACATTGCTGTCAATCAAATCATTCATTAATTATTCACAAATATGTTAACCTACTTTTGTGAACTAGTTCTAGGCTTTTCGCTCAGTCTTGATCAAACCACTGCAGTGATATTCTCTAGATCAATAATTATCAAAAAATGTAGATTTTGTCCTTTAGTTAGCTATAATTGGGGTTATTTAAAAAAGGGGGTGTGACCAAATATACGCAAAAGTAAAAACGTGTCACAAAGTTTCATGGAGATCAGACCATAGTTGGCGCCATACCAAAACCCCAAATTTTAAAAATCCTAAAAGAAAGCTCAAAACCTTACGGACGTTGAGCACGTGTCATGATTGTAGAGAAGCATGAAAAATGCTAAATAATGGTGCTCAGACATTAGCTGCCTCTAGAACCGTTAAAAAGGTGAAAAACACTACATTTAAATGGACCACATTATTTAACCACAAGATGGGAGTAGAAGACCATTAATTGTCTTATTCTTCTGATTAATATAACTTTACTCACAGGTCTTCCACCTGTACTCATGTCTATGAATTATAAAGTCACTATGACAAACTTGACCACTTCATTTACCTACTTATGCCACATTATGATTACACCGAGACCTGAAAACTGCATTAAAAAGACAAGACTTGCATAATATTTTGTTAACCATTATTTACTTTAAATATTAAATATCTACACCAAAATGTGTCTGCATGTGCAAGTATGCTTACTGTATTAAGTATTATATTTACACCCTTTTATTTCAGGTTGAGTATGTGTGTGTTGCAATATTCTTCACTGATGTGTTATAATGTCAGCCCAAAACGTTTAGAAGCAGTAAAGGCCTTAAAGTGCTTGAACCCCGGTAACGGCTGCTTGCAAACACACACCAAGTCTTGAATTCACACTGATTGTGTTTAACGAGGATTTGGATTCATGCTTAAATCTGGTTTCATAGAAACGGCCTCCTACAGAAGGTCACTTGGTTTTAATCACCTTTATTATTGTTCGTTTACAGTTCTTCCTCTACTCATCATGACTAGATAATTACTAGGCTTTGTTTACTGAAGCATGAAGACATTACAAATGTGATCCATGTGTATAAATGCTTTTATAATATCAAATATTAGTCAGATATTATATCTGCTCCCACTGCAAATAAAACTTCATACGTTTGTAAGCGTGTGTCTGTGTGTTAATGAGCTCATTCAATGAAATCAGCATTTATTAACTTGTGAATGGGTGCCGTCACAATAATCCACAGCACTCCAGTCCATCAGTTAACATCTGGAGAAGACACAAGATCAAACTAATGAAAGTATTTTTAACTAAAATAATTCCTAATAACTCTTCCTCCAGTGAAGAAGTGTTCTGATCTGAACCAGGAGAGAAATCTGCACAGATCAAGCAGCGTTTACAAAACAGTTCTGGTTAATGCTGGATTGTTTGGATTATGTGATGTTTAGACTCTCATTCTGACGGCACCCATTCACATCCATTATGCAGAGACACGTTTCTCCAGATTTGATGAAGACACACACTCGTACTGATCTGGGATGATCTGAAGGGGAGTAAACATTCAGCTCATTTTCATTTTGAACTATTCCTCTGAACAAGAAGCAGAAACACGCTGGACTCATTTCCAGGCCTTTATTTCTTGACTGGTTGAGCTGCAACACACACATAAATAAACTGGTAGAAGTACGCTATGCTCTCAACACTTGTGAAAAATAAATACTGCGTTTGTAGCTAAGGTTGTCGGTTTAGTTCCAGTAACAATCCACAGGTTTATAAAAAGTCACTCTATTTCAAACACAAGCCGGACGGACGCACAGAAAAAGAAAATGTGGCAACATCTTCATCATCATCATCATCAGGAAAAACGATCAAAAGTTTAAGACAGTGAGGAAGTCGTTCTGGACTGATTCAGATTCCCTCGTGAGACGAGCACTTTGGTGAGAGCGGCGATTCAGACACGAACACCTTCCTTTTGCAGTTTGACGTTTTTACATGTATGGCCTTTAGGATCCCGCATGAATTCATCTTCTCACCATCATCCGGATCAGAACACGCTTCAGGAGAGAAAAATCACACGCCATCATCCGCTGCAGACCGACACTGATGGACATTCGTGGATGCCAGGACATATTTCTTATTGCTAATCAAACACAGATGCTTCCGATGAGCATTTGTTCCCTTTGTGCCTCTGGATGAAGATCTACACCGGACGTTCTGGACTGAGAGACATACGCTTTTAATGCCACATCAATCCAGAACACGCAGATCAGATCCGAAATGAACCTCAAAAGGGTTGAAATCCAGAAAAATGAGCAACATAAAGAAACGAAGCGCCGTTAAGGTCAGTCACAGGATTCCCAAAACACCTTGGCAATTAATGACCAAAATAAAAAAAGGAATTGAAGAGAAAGTCTTATTGCCTCAGAGGAACTCAAAGGTCATATTTACACAGTAGAAAATGGTTTGGTAAGTGCAGAGCTTCAGTATCTCCACGTGCAGATGTGAAGAAAGCTCGACCGTGACATGATGGACATCTAGAGACGTGTGGATGATTGGCACCATGTGACCGGCGTCTGACATCACACACACGCACATGCACACACACACTCGACTCAAACCAGCGGCGTTATTGCGTGATGCTTTATCTGAACGCCACAGGAACAGCAAATCAAGATTCACACCGTGACAGAAATAAAACAACACAATCCTGGAGAGGAAAGTAGCACCAGTCAGTATGAGTGTTCTCTCTCTCACACACACACACACACACACACACACACTTGTGAATCTCAGTAACCCGTCAGGATCACGTCCAGCTCACATTTCAGATTTTTACACTGCAACATTTTTTTACATCACAATCTTTCAGGAAAATATAGAGAAGGAAAAATGAGAGATTTGAATTTCATAAATGTGATATTTGACCATTTAAATAGTTGTAGTGTGTTTTAAACAGCACATTCTAGTGTGAAATTAACTAAATATTTGTACATTAAATATAAAAAAATAAATAAAATAATATCTGTCCCTCAGCAAAATATTTTGACTGCAAAAAAAGTTTTGACCTGTGCAGTTTGACCTTTGCAAAAAAAAAAAAAAGTGTTTTTTTTTTTTTAACTTTCATTAAAATATTTAAACTTTGCAAAAAATAAACGCAAAGAACTTTTTTTTTTGTTTGTTTTTCAGCAAAATGTAACGGACTTTGTTGTGAAACATGAGCTGCATGAATTCTGGTGAGATTCACTCATTTCCAGCAGAAAGGACAGTAGATGAGCGCGTGACACACACACGGTCAGACGGACAGTGCAGTGGCTTTGACACACACACACACACACACACACACACACAGAGCTGTATGTAGAGGACAGAAGGCAGCCCTTATCACGAGTCCCACGCTTCTCCTCCAGAGCGAAGCGCCGATTCAGCTCATGCATCACACACACTCACACACACTCCCGCATGTGCGTCCCTCATCAGAAGCCTTGAAATGTAAAGGGGAAGAGCGGGCGCTGTGCTCTGGTCCTCCGAGGGTCAGTGGAAGGCTCTGGTGTTGGTCAGAGCGCTGCTTCAGCGCCGTGTGTCTGTCGTCTCTCCGTGTCCAGCACCAGCCGGAGGAGCGGAACACACACTCCAGAAACAAAGCCAGTTCCCCTCGCGTCTCTGCCGGTCAGCCGGGCGCCCGGGGTCAAAGTGCGGTCAGGCCGAAGTTACAGCGGCAGTACATCATCCCGCTGGAGTCCTGCCAGCTGTCTGTGATGGGGTCGTACCGCTGCACCGCGCTCAGATACGATGAGCCCGAGTGACCTCCCACAACATAGAGGTAGTTATCCACCACAGCAGAGCCCACGCCTGCACACACACACACACACAAAATTAGACAAAAAGACACAAACATCACTGAATTAAAAACAACGCTGAAATATAAAACTAAATACTGACTTAAAGGTTGCTAGGTGTTTTGATAGGGAAACAATTATTATAAAAAATATTTATAAAGTAATAATATTTAACACAATTAATCATTTACACACACACACATATGGGTAGTTGAATTTTTTCATAAAAATCATAAAAATAATAATAATAAAAATAAAAAAATTTTTTGGTCAACTACAAGAAATGTATGAAATAATAAAAAAATAGATTAAAAAGTGACTGAATGAATCATCTTTGATTGAATCATTGACTCACATGATTCATTCATAAATAAAGTGTGCCTGTGTCCATGTGCTCACTATCCATCCTAAACTCCGTGATATTAGTCATTTTCAGTACTAGTTAGGGCACATTGGGTGGATAGTATGCACACTGGGACAAGGAACTTTTTTTCTGAATGAATATGAAATTTTGCACAATATGAACTTCAGCGGTGCAGATATTGTGGAAAGGCTGAACTATAGGATATGATATAAATGATGGTGATTTATTTTGATATATCTGCAGTCAGTCGTCCTGCATCATGATCATCAGACACCGCAGTAATAATGTAAGATGATCACATCACGTTACAGCCCTGTTTTCTCTCTGCTCTAGTTGTTCTGTGATGTGATTGGTTCTCGGGTCATGTGACTCTCACCGGTGCGTGGCTCGTTCATGGGTCGACAGGCCGTCCACTGGTTCTGATGAGGGTCGTAGCGCTCGATGCTGGACAAATGAGACACGCCGTTATGTCCTCCCACCACGAAGATGAAGCCCAGCATCACGCCCACACCGAAGTTAATGCGCTTATCAGTCATCGGAGCCACCATATCCCATGAGTCTTTGCTGGGGTCGTATCTCTCCACACTGAAACACACATCAGTCCTCCGTTAACTCTGCTTCTAGAGTCCAGTCTGAACTCAGGGACGGTCCAGCATGTTCTGAGTTAAGATAGTCAGACTAACTGGCAGCTGCCAAGAAACATTTCTGATTATTATTATCAATATTTAAATAATTGAGTACATTTTTTCAAAATTACATGTATTTTGGATCAAATAAATGCAGGCTTGCTGAGCAGAACAGACTTCTTTAAAAAAAAACCATTACAAATCTTCTGACTGTTAGTGTCCCTCCACAGTAATGATATGATCAGCTAATATCACTCTGATCTAATAATTATTCAAACCCTGCTGATTAAAGACTGGACAGATAACCGCTGGCCCTGTGAAACACTGGCGGTGTCCCATGAGTCCCTGTTCTTTCCAGAACTCTTGACACGCATTTAGAGAGGGCTGTGGTGAAACACATCTCCTGAGATCAGCGCTCATAGAGACACGAGAACAACAGCAGAGCATCCCACGAGCCCAAGAGAGAAGAAGAAACCAGCCGTCCTGTTCCTGACACCAGCGCTCATACTGAGACTCAGAAATAATACATGCGTTTAAAAACAAAGCTAACTATTCAAGCCGGACAGTAGTTTTGATTTAAAAGGCTTTGAATATAATTGTGTTTATACTAATTCACTGACCGGTGTTTTTTTTTATTATCATTAAAATAGTGTTACAGTTTATTATATTATAAATGTAAAGCTTTCTTATAAATAAATAACAATACATGAAATAATACATGTAATGCTTTCTAGTAAATAATACTAATACTAAATTAACTATGGTAGGTAATTTTAAATTTTTAACACACAAACAAACATTCAGTAAAACAGAAACACATTAGAAGCACTAGCTTTAGTGATTGAGAATGCACTGCTTTGGCACCTGTTCATGTGTGCGGGGCCGTATCCTCCGATGGCGTAGATCATGCCGTCGAGCGCGGCGGTGGCGAAGCAGCTGCGTGATTTGGTCATGGGTGCCACCGGCTGCCACTCCTTGAGCTTGGGCCCGTACTTCTCCACAGACTGCAGGTAGTACTGTCCGTCGTATCCTCCGAGGGCGTACAGCTCGCCCGCCAGCACCACCACCCCCAGCGTGCTCCTGCACTCAGCCATGCGCTCCACAGACACCCAGGTGTTGCTGTCGGGTTCCCAGCGCTCCACGCTGCTCTCGTGCCGCCGGTAGCTGATGCCCTGCCGCATGTGAGTCGCGATACCACCCACCACATACACCTTCTGCTCCAGAACCGCCACGCCGAACTCATACCGCGGCACGCTGAGCGGAGCCAGGCCGATCCACGAGTCCGTCTGCGGGAAGTACATCTCCATACTGACAGAGACACACACACTCATCAGGAACAGACCACACAAACACTTCCACTGAGCTGCAGCAGCATCACACCGCATCTGCGTTCTCCAGCCACACGTCTTCTTATTAATCCATTCAGTACTTTCAAAAATTATTTATTTTATAAATAATACATAAAACAACCAACCAACGTTGAGTTTAATGCATACTGTATATTATCACTTTTAAATTATAAAAAAAGTAAAAATTTTTAACTTTTTTAAAATAATTACAAATGATTGATAAATAAACTATTTTTAAAATGTATTTATATTTTTAAATTTATACATTTTTTAATTCATATAATTCAGCAAATGTAATTACTTTTGTAAGTGCATTTTTTTAATAATTCCCAATTGATAATACATATAAACATATATGTTTTTAAATCATTATTTAATGTAGAAAACTTAATTGAATTACTTAAGTTACTTAATACCATAAACAATTAATTAATTTTCACCCAGTTGATGTCTGTAAAATAGTTTTATCGTTATTATTAAACAATCTTTTAATTTTATAGTGCAATAATGTTATTACAACAGCAATATTTATTGTATTTAGCAATAATAATAATTACATTAGTAGTCATATTGTAATATATCGCATGTTTTGCACAGCCCTACAGAGAAGCACAAAAAATTACTTCAAAGAAATTTTAATTTCAATTTACCCCCACACAGTAAGACTTTTAGTATCATTGAGATACTACTATAGCTTTTGTTAGTAATTTGAATGACATTTTATTTCTATATTTTCTGCTTTCATGTTCATTCCAGTTTTAGAAATGCTGTGTTTTTGTCATTTGTATTAGTTTCTGTTGCGTGTCTAAATGGTGTGTATTCGCTTTATTTCAGCTAGTTTAGTACATGGTTCAACTAAAAGAACATTTAAAATTTCTGCCTTGTAAACTACCTGAAATAAAATATGCTTTTTTTATTTTTAAGTCATATAAAAAGGGGCCTGTATTCACAAAACATCTCAAGGCTAAAAGTTTAAGAGATTTAAGACTAAACCTAGCTCCTAAATCTGTGAAAGGTTAGGAGCAGTGAAGAGGACTCCTAAGTCCTAAAATATCTGTTTCTGGCAACCTGCCTCAGAATATAAACATTTTAGAAATATTAGACGTTTTTAAAAAGATATATCACTCTGGTTTCGAAGGTTATCACAATGCCAGATTTCCCTTTCATTATATCCTCATTTTCATTAACCAGCTGTGTCCAGTTTGGTTCTCTTATGTTTGCCTGTCTTACATCAGCCGTGATTATTCCACTCTGTTAATGAAAAGGCTGTTTATATGCATATTCACTAATTATGAGAAGCACACTTAGCTTAACATATACTGGTTTAATTAGTGACACCTGTAATCTTGATTTGAACATGCCAATCATTTTAAACCTTCATTTGAAAATGATATCACACCCAATATTATATTTCTATGAATAAATCTCTGACAGAGCTCATCAGCCAATCACTGTGTGTGAGCATGCTGACATCATCCTCCATAGTAACGAGTTGAGCCCCGCCCCTTGACTCTGAGCTCAAGACTTCTCTCTGTTCCTCAGTGTGTCTCAGCAGCTCTGTGAACAGGTTTACTAAGAGAAAACTCTTTAGGAGAGCTCTCAGCGGTGAGATTAAATGTTTTGTGAATACAGGCCCACTAAATATTCAACAAAATGTGTGTTATGCTTTTAGTTTTAGCTAACTCCAGCCCTAATAGCGTGGGTCATCACCTCTCCAGCGTGGCGAAGAGCCCGGCCTTTCCTCCGACGGCCAGCAGGACTTTGGGAGCGCAGCGTGGCCGGGTGGACAGCACGGTCTGGTAGGAGAGCCGGTGCTCGGGCATGAAGTGGTACTTGAGCGCCTCGTTGAGCAGGTGTTTGCAGGCGTGGTCGTCTCGGATCAGGTGATTGGCCTCGTAGAGTCTGGTCAGGAACTTGACGCTCAGCAGCGGTAGCCGCACGCAATGTAGGAGCTGCGCCAAGTACTGTTGCCTTTCGGTCAGATCATACTTGATCCAGGACTCCAGCGCGTAGAAGACGCTCTCCTCCGTCAGCACGTTCAGGCAGTCGTTGGACACGATCTCGTCCAGCTCGGCGCGGGTCAGCTCCAGGAACTCCTCTGTCTGACACACCTCCTCGAAGTGCTGGCAGATGAACTTGCTGGCGGATAAACACAGATCGTGGCAGCCGTAGGTCTCGGCGAAGCGCGAGATGCCGATGCAGTTCCCCGCATCCAGCTGACTCTCCAGGAAGCTGCAGCACTCCTTCAGAACCAGCTTGACCTGCAGCAGGTTGGCGGCAGGAAGTAGAGACTCCACTGTTTCCTGTGAGATGAAGACGGTTCCTGTGTAGGCGTAGTCCACTATGGCCTGATGAGAGACGCAAACAGAGCACTTAACTCACAACACATTACAGACACTGCTCTCTGATGGGATTTTTATATTAAAAAAAAAAAAAAAACTATTGCTAATAAAACAAGTTTTTAACTAATTTCACTATTATTTTTAATCTGCATTAATTTAAGCAGATTCAATTACAGCGTATATGTGACCCTGGAGAACAAAACCAGTCAAAAGGGTCAATTTGTTTGAAATTGAGACGTATACATCATCTGAAAGATGATTAAATCATCTCTCCATTGATGAGGACACTATTTGTCTGAGATACAACTATCTGGGCCTGGCTCATAACTCGCTGATTTAGGAGAAAATCTTAAAAATAATGACATGACTGTCCTAAATTTAGGACTGCTAAATATTTGCTCTTAGAGTATTTCACAAAGTGTGTTAGTGCTAAAACTACCCCTAAATCTGTGAAACGTTACGAGCAGACCGAAACACAAGCTATCCTAAAATAGCTGTTTCTGGCAATCCGTCATTTGAGGATAATGAGCTTTTAAAAGGGTATATAGCCTTAATCGCAGGGTATTATGACTAGTGCAGAACTTGTCAGGGACAACTGCTCTCTGCAATATTCCATGAATGAGTCTCTGACAGATAGCTTCAGCCAATCACTGTGTGCATAGTTAATAAGCACGCTGACATCATCCATAGCAGCAAGCTAAACCCGCCCCCGTACTCTTAATAAATGGTTGTGTGTAATACATTTTATGTTGAATCAATCAAAAAATGCATTTCTAAAGCTACTAATTGTAATGTGTACTTGATATTTTCTGAATTTACACAAACATAGCTTTTTGTGGTTATTTTTACAGTCAAATTTATTTTGCGATTTAATTAATCAGAAAATAAATATCTGTTTGTCTGAGCGCTGACCTTGAGAGCGGCTTCATCCACGCACTGGAACTCCACCTCAGACGTCTCTTTCTCAGACAGGTTTCCGGTGAACATGGCCTTGAAGTACGGGCTGATGCTGGCCAGCACCACTTTGTGTGCGTGGATCTTGGCGTCTCTGACCCGCAGCACGATGTCGCAGAGCTCGTGATCCTGCCTCAGGAGCTGCAGACCCTGCAGGAGCTGCTCGGAGTGAGGACGTGTCAGGCTCGCAAACATGTACGGCTTGGCCTGCTGCTCCATCTGACACACACAGAGACACACACGCTTCAGATCTGACCCTGGACCAGTAAACCAGTCAAGCTTTTTAATTTGAGTTCATACATCATCTGGAAGCTGAATAAATGTCTCCACTGATGTCTGGTTTGTTAGGAGAGGACTATACTAGTCTGAGATACAACTATTAGAAAATCTGGAATCTGAGGGAGCAGAAACATCTAAATATTGAGAAAATCATCTTTAAAGTTGTTCAAATGAAGTTCTTACTAATCAAACATGAAGTTTTGATATATTTACAGTAGAAAATGTACAAAATATCTTCATGGAACATGATCTTTACTTAATATCCTAATGATTTTTGGCAGCAAAGAAAATTGTTATTATCTAATTGTGTTCTCTTTATCTCTCAGAGTAACAGGATCTTATGAGAGCCGGTGTAAGACAGCAGCTCGCCGGGGTTTGAGGATGAAGGACAGAATCAGAGAGTCACAAGAGCGTTCCTCTGTTCATGAGGGACGTTAAACTCCCAGAAGATCAGCAGATGAACAAACAGCAGCAGTCAGGAGCTCTGAGAAACACTTCAGCAATCTCTCAGAGCTCTGCTGCAGTCTTACCGTTCACAAATACAGAAATAAACGCAGATGCAATTACTCAAAATTATCATTTTTCACATGCACACCCTCCGAAAACACTGGAATAAACAGATTATAAAGGTAACGCCAATCTTTCAATATCATGGCTATGAGTTTATTTCTTGCAATTCTAAAAAAAAAATAAACTCAGTATTAGGAGGAAAAAAATCTGAGCTGAGAGATATACACTAAAAAATGAGCAAAAAACGACACACACACACATATATAGTTGCTAAAATATTATTTGCAATTAATTAACACTGTAATTTAATGCTTTTATTTAAAAAAAGCATAAATTTGGCAAATACTACCATGACGTGAATTTAAATACTAAATATATCTTTTATTACAATACCAAAATAAGGTGAGTAATCAAGAGTTTTTTCTCATTAAAAAAAAAAACCAAAAACACTTAAAACACAAATAAAGTGAGAAATCTTTAAAGTGTTCCTGAATACATTTTGGTTCGACTAATATTTTCTTTTCATCTTATTTTAATACTGTTGTGCTGTTATTTGTGATGTCATATCTCATTTTCATTCATTAGCTGCCTCATTTTAATGCCATGCTACTGTTGGATGTTTTAATACTTCACATGTATCTTCTCATTGCTTGTTTCTCATACAAAGCTTTGTTAATAATGCATGTAAAAGCCATTGTCTGGCATGAATCATCAGCTCGGATCCGTCACATCCAGGAGCTTGTTCACATCACACTGTGCTCCCTACATACTACTGCCTCTCAAACAGCATCGTTTAAGTGTGTCCTCGACACCTACCTAGGCAGCAGAGGCTCAAAACTGCTGCTGTACGCCTGTGTGCTCGAACAGCTGCTGTCTAGACAAGACACACACAGACGCTCCCTATGTAGACAGCATCACTAGCTCGCTAGGTTTGACACACATCCACGAACAGCAGAAATCAGAGCAGGAGTGCTGAGTGCCAGCATCAGAGATGACAGTCATCTCCCGACACCGCGATCTTCTTCATCTGACATCAATCAGCTGATATGAATAAATAAAGCTGCTCGTTCCCTGCTAACATTAGCATCAGAGCTCAGCTCAGGACAGACGCGCGCTTACCGCGCATTTACCCTCTGTCAGGCATTCGTTTAGTGAGGTAAAGTGCAGAAATAAAGCGTTTATTTAGCGTTTACCTGTGTGTCTGGCTGATTTCTGGCAGTTTGAAGCGCAACACGGCCGCGACTGTCAGGAAAACAAACAGAAATCAGCGCTTGCGTCACTTCCGGGAAATAAAAGTCTCTGACGCGACCGCGCTTTTAAATAACGACTGCATCTCCGTGAATAATATCGGGTGCAGGTAATATGAGTGTGTGTTAAGTAATATAATACTATTATTAATATTAAATACAATTATTGCATTATTATGCGCGTTTATTAACGTTTATTTTAATCAAAATATTAAGCCTATTAATCTTTGTTTTTAATATATTTTGTGTGTGCGTGTGTATTATTTTACTGTTGGTGAAGCCGAAATAACAAGACATTTTCCGAAAGAAAGAACTTTGTTTGCTTTCCAGGCACCGTTTAAGTTTTGCACCAGAATAACTATAATGATACTGTGTAAATATTTGAAGCCAATGAATGTTTATTTAAACCAGCATTGCCGTCTCTGTCTGTTCACATGTAAATGTGTCCGTTTCTCTGACTACATCTCCCACAGTGCACCGCGCCCGCCAGCCAGTGTGGGGTCAGGGGGCGCGTCGCCATGGCAGCGGCTGGTTGTGACATCAGCGCCATTTTGCCTGAGTGTTGTGATGGAAGCAGCGAGAAAATCAGAATCCGACAGAAAAGCACCGAAATTCATCCTCGAAGCAGACAAATTCGGACCAGAGGGAGTCGACTCGGTGAATCAGACTGAATCGCGTCGAGAATCGAACCGAGTCTGGACGGGCGTCGTTCGGAACCGGAGCGATCAGCGAGAACAGGTTTGATTTTCACTAAAACACTTCAGGTATTTCAGTCAGTTTCGTGTGTAAATCGCGCTAGTGTGCTTTTAAAATAGCGCATTCATAATTCATTCCTACGCCTGTTGTCGACTTGCTAGAAAACCGCGAAAATGCGAAAACAAATGTCTGGTGTGATGAATGAGGTTCATTAATGCTGTAGAATCAGCTCACTGCCTTATAGCCTGTAAATATGTGTGTGTGTGTGT
>JAUCMR010000109.1:1199940-1210413 GCA_032357425.1 Enteromius argenteus
TTTATTTTAAAATGCAGAATATTGAAAGTACATATAAATCTTGCAATCAAAAATATACATTTTGGCTCCGTTTGCCATTTCAGAATTCATCCAGTTACTCTCTTCTTCTGTCTCATCTTCACTAAACAGCAGTAACCAGAGGAAGACATGCTCATCATCACACTGCTCCGTGTTTCTCAGATGATGTTGTGTGCTTTGGTCATGAGCTGTTCCAAGCCTTCTCCAGACTGTTTGCCTCCCATCATTCTGGTCAGCCGTCCAAAGAATGCTTTTCCAGAACTTTTTAGATGTTTTTTTAGATGTTAGCAGCTTGTGGTGATCCTCTGTATTTGCTCTGGTGAACTATTCTCTTGACTGTAGAGATGTCTGGCTCCTGGAGAGTGTTGTTCTCTCGACTGGATGCTGTGAAAGGGTTTTCTTCAGCATTTAGGGGATTCTCTGATCATCACCGCTGGTGTCCTGCGTGGACGTCCTGGTCTTTCTGAGCTGATCATTGTGTTGTTTTTTTCTCAGAATGTGATTTGTCCGCTCCTAATGCTCCTGCTATCTGTCTCTGATGGCTCTGTTTTGTTCTTGAAGCCTAACAGTGGTCTGTTTCCTTTTTATGGAGAGATCCTTTGACTACATGTTGGGGTTTACAGCAACAGCTTCTGAACACAAACAAATCAACTCCAGAACCTTCTTAATTGATGTAGAAATAATAAAGGAAATGCCTAAATCTGTGCATGAAACAGCTTTTAAGTCAATCGTCCAATTACTTCTGGTCCCTTGAAAAAAGTGGGAGGTAAAAAACAGTTATTACTTAAACTTTCCTTCAATTTTAGTGAGAATACCCTCAAATTCAAGCTCAGAGTCTGCACTTTAAGCCCATAGTCATTATACAACTGTATCTTGTTTTGGTCAACAGCTGAAATAATAAAAAAAATTGTGCCTGTGTCCAAATATATATTGACCTCACTGTAAAGCCAGGTTCATCCACATCATGACTGAGATCTGGACTGAAATGCATTGCAGGAAAATGAACAGTGAATTTAAATGAGTTCAGCTGAAATCACTCCAGCTCTTCACTCACTTTTGGTCTATATATTAATATAAAGTATAAATTAACCTCATTTGCATGTATCTTAGTGTGCTTTGTAGATAAAATCAATACCACTGACAAACTTCTTTTCTTCTAGAAAATCTCTGCAGTAAGAGCACCTGAATAATCATCTGCTGTAGTCCTAAAGATTAAACATTAACACATATTTACAATCAAATCATTTTAAACCTAGGAGCTGCTTTAGTAAAAGAACAAACTGAGTGATGACTTTTATGGCTGTTTTTGTTTCCAGAGAAAATAGTTGAGGTTTGACCTGATGAATTAAACAGAGAAATATGAAGAATCACGAGCCTAATCAATTACTCGTCATTTCTGTGCCACCGAACGGATAACACTTAATCACAAAATTAAAAACTTATGTTATAATTGGTAAAGATTTTGTGTACGAATAAGAGTTTGGAACAAAGTTTGGTGGTTAATTATGAATAGAAAATGCCATATACACAAACAAAAATGGAAAAAAAAATAAACCATTGAACAAACCAGTATCATTCAAGTTAAAACTGAACTGATACCATATATTAAGACTCTAAAAGATGCAAGAAGTAATAAGGTAACTTGTAACCCTTTCTCTTGTTAATTCATTTTAAGCTATTCTCTGGTTAATTTATTTGATTATTTTCAGTTTATTTCCTTTGATGCTGCTATTATTGTAATAGTAATCCACCGAGTAAATTTTCTGTGTATATAAACAACTCTGATCTGTTTGTTTGAGCAAAGGTCTGAATGAACCAATGAGGTGAGCTTGGGGCGGGACAATCTATCTGAACGACCAATGACAGATGAGAGGCTGAAAGGACAGCAGGAGTGTTTGGAAACACAGAAGTGACACACTCTTTGTAAAATCAGACTCATTCTATTATCCAGCAGAACTGTACATGACTAAATCAAGTGACACAACAGCCAGATGGTTGGCAGACATGTTCACATATTGTTCTTTATTTTACTGCAGTATATTTACTGACTTAGTTAAGCAGTGTTCCATAAAGCTGAGCTTTAGTCAGACTGTCTTTGCGACTGAGTCCAGTGTTTCCAAACTTTTGATGCCGTGGTGTCATTTTCTGCGCTCCGGGGTTTTGAAGATCCTTGCATTTCTGGACGTCCAGACCCTGGTTTAGTGACTCCGCTGAACTGCCAGGACTTTCATCAGCATAATCTCTCTGTGAAGCATCATTAGTCGTGTTCTGCTTGTCTTTGCCGTTTCCAGTAATGAAAAAGCTGCTTGTCGAATCTTTGGAGCGCAGCATCAGCCCTCTCTCGGCCTTCAGTGCATTCAGACTCATCTTTGGGTTCAGTGCTGGACTCGATCCCACCGATGCAGGGAACCGTGGATCCAGCACACGCCTGTGGAAGACATTGTCTCCATCCTGGAAGCTGCTGTAGGGAGGACCTGGTTTGATCTTGAAGTGGTGCTCTGACAAACTGAAAGGCGAGAATCTGCTGATGTCCTCCATGCTCATCTGCCGCCAGCCGTCTGTCGGGTCCGCAGGGACGAGGACGCGTCTGTGTCCGGATCGGCCACTCTGTGAGCCCACGTGCTGGAAGCTGCTGGACTTGGGAAACCCCGGATGTTCCTTACCATACGAGGACAAGTTCTTGTACTCATAGTCTCCATCGCGCCAGTCAGAGCACAAAGATGAGCCGTGAAGCTTCTCATCCGAGGCAGTGCTACAGCTGGAATTACAGATGGAGGCGGGAAGAGATCCGAGGACGAACCCACGGAAAAGGTCTTCATGCAGGGGGAAGCTCTCGTCGGTGGACATGTGTCCAGGGATCTGTCCACTCTGGTCAGCACTCTGCCGTCTCTCAGCCCAGCGGTCGCGCCGGCGCTCTTCGGTGGGACAGTACAGAGCCGTGTCGCTGCAGTACAGGTCAGATGACTTATACGCTGTGTGCCGCTGGACTTTGTCCGGGAACTCTGGGGCTTGTGGGCTTGGCAAGCGTGTGACCGGACAGCTTCTCCCGGGCTCTGGTTTCTCCAGGACTCGGCCGATGATGGCAGTGGGAACGGCGTCTGAGTGAGACTGACGCAGCGCTGTGCTCCGGCCAAAACCCTGCCGCTCCATGTGAGAGCTGACTCGCTCCTGAAGATCAGCTGGGAGCTACAACAAACACACAGAGAAACTCTTAACACAGACAACACACTGGAAGAGTAGAGAAGTGTCGGAGATAAGAAATCATTCTTTTATAGAGCCTGTAAAGGGATGTGGTGAGGAGCACAAACGAGATCTCTCTTTTCCATAGTTCTCTCTCAACTATTGTTGAACTGTAAGAAACTTGTGTTTGCATTCTCTCACAAAACTATTGCATTCTTAGAAGGAACTTGCAAAACTTCTGCATTCTCTCACAAGAGTATTGCACTCCCCCAAGAAACTTTGCAATCCTCAGTTTTCCATCAGAAGGACACAGCAGAGCATTATGGGAAGAGTGCTCTGTTCTCTCTGTGATTAACAGCACATGGAGCGTGTCTGTAAACAGGCTCTGTCAGCAATAAATCCAGCGCAATTCTCTTGGCCATCATCAAACATAGCAGAGAGAGTTTATATTCAAATGAAACCCGTCTGGCCTCCGGCAGAAAGAGAAAGAAAGAACTCGATGGATTTCTGCCACTGCAGAATGAAAAAGGAAAGGATTCGCTGCGCCTCTGACTTTCTTTAAGGTTGTGCTATTTTTAGGATGAGTTTCCCTCTGAGAAAGAAATCAGTGTGCATGTGTGTGTGTGTGTGTGTGTGTGCGTGCGTGCGTGCGTGCGTGCGTGCGTGTGTATGCATCAGTCGTACCTCGGACAGTTTGTGCGCTCTGTAAGGAGATTTTCCACACTGGAGCAGTTGAGCCGCCAGATTACAGTCTTTCCTGTACAGATCCTGTGGGAAAACAGAAACCATACATAATTTGATTTGGCAAATGATAATTCAATATTCAACTCTCAATCTATCAATATTGCACATCTGCCATGTAACGCAGCACACAGACGTATTTGAGCTGAATGTGGCTGATGTGAACACTGGATGTGTAATTAGTCATCAGTGGGTTACACCCTAACTAGTGAACCTAGAGAGAAACCATGTGGATGCTGAAGCACCGGCTGCTCCTCAAACATTCGCTCCGTCACAGAGAACTTATGCCAGAGACTGGTAAATATTAGGTGAAACCTGTCAGGAACCTTCAAAGAACACTTGCTTCTGGCAGACGATGGTTCCTGTGAGTCAGCAGGGATCTGAACACTGATGAAAACAATCACAGATGAAGCTGTGAAGGTGTCACTAGCCTGTGGAGAATGGAAATGGTCAGCATGGCATCTATCGTACATACGTTATCCTCTCGCAGCTTCTGGCTGGTGAGCTTGGCCTCCATCAGGTGGTTTTTCAGTGTGCTGATCTCTCGACTCAGTGATCTCTTCTCCTCTTCATGGTGTTGAGTCTTAAACACAAAGCACCAATATCAACATACACTATATTAACAAAAGTATTGGCACCCCCCTTCTAATGATCAGGTTTGACTGCTTTAGTAATATCCATGAGTACAAATCTGAATGTTTAAGCATATAATGATATTCTGGGGAATTGTGTACTTCTAATTTTATAGCAGCAGTTTGGAGAGGACTCTTTTCTATTCTAATATGGCAATGCTTCTGTGTATAAGGCAAGGTTCAAAAAGAAATGATTGACTGAATCAGTGTGGAAGAACTTGGCAGAAACCTTTGCTGTGACTTTAAGAGCTGAAAACTCATCACCAAACACCAATGATTTGTACATACGCTGTACGGACAAAAATATTGGCACCCCCTTCTTTAGACACTTCCAAAACTGGCAACAAAGATGGGAACATAATTCATCCATTTAAAAGCTGTATTTCCATCTCTGTGGCAACAGTTTTGGAAGTGTCTAAATATGTACAAGTCACAATTTCTTAGAATATCATTATATGCTTTAACATTAAGATTTGTACTCATGGAAATTACTATCGTAGTCAAACCTGTTCATTAGAAGGGGGTGCCAATACTTTTGGCAATACGTATGACAGTAAATCATTGTCCAGCTCTCATCTGATAAATGCAGCTTTAAGTCATGAGGATATTAATTCAACAGTTCATCCAAAAAGTATGATTTTGCTATTATTTACTTTCCTCAGACCTAAATGAGTTTCTTCTGTTGAGTACAAAAGTTGTTATTTTGAAGAATGCTGGTAACCAAACAGTTGACGGTGGCCATTGATGTCTATGGGATGGAAAAAATACATGAAGATCAATGACTACCATCAATTGTTTGGATTCATACACGTTAAGAACAACTTGAGAGTAAAAAATGAATGAAAGAATGTAACATTTTTGGGTTAACTATGCCTTTGAGATATAATAAACATTAACATGAATATTTGGAGATGTTATTGTGAAAAGTGCTATACAAATTCAGTTCCAATTCGGTTCAGTCTGTGATTTCTGTTCATCAATCAGATGAGATTTATCATATATATTTAAGATTTATAGATCCTGAAGCCTCTGTTTGAGTGTTTGCTGGAATGAAAGTCCCTTTATTTTTTCGCCTCACATTCATTGAGCAAACCATGTGGAGCATCAGCAGTATTTGCATATGATTAATGGTTTAATTCTACAGGATTTTTATCTCCACAGACCTCGTTCTGTTTGACTCTGGATATAATTAACAGACACTCATATGACGGATGTACTGCAGCGTTAGTCTGTGACGGAGCTTTAATATAAACCAGAATCACACACACATCAGCCAGTATTTCAGTATGTTGGTTTCTCAGCACACTGTGTGTGTGTGTGTGTGTTTGCTACAGCAGTCGTTCATCAGAGATCAGCGCTAGACCGAACAAGTGAGAGAATCTGATTGTTGCTGTATCACAGTTACATCGTCACTCGTCTCTCTACACTCATATGATGCTGTTTCTATGGCAACATCTGTCAGTCATGGTCATGTGATTTGCAGTTATGTTTCACCTGAGTATCACTATTTACTAAGTTTTACACTGGAGTTTAATCTGTGTGTGTAAGAGAATGTGCATGTGTGTGGGTGAGGGTGAGTTAGTGTACTTGTTTTTCTATTCTGGTGGGGACTTAAACCGTGTGTGTGTGTGTTTCTGTTTGGGTCTCAAATCCCATGTGAGCCAATTACTCAAAAACTGAAAGCGAAGAGGCTGAAAGTGTCAGATGCTCAAGTGTGTTTGAAGAGGGTCCGGTGTGTTTAGAGTGAATCTAGATGTGTGTGTGTGTGTGTGTGTTTAGAGTGAGTGTGTGTGTGTGTTTAGAGTGAATGTCTGTGTGTGTGTGTGTGTGTGTTTGGAGTGTGTGTGTGTGTGTGTGTGTGTGTTTAGAGTGAATGTAGATGTGTGTGTGTGTGTGTTTGGAGTGTGTGTGTGTGTGTGTGTGTGTGTGTGTGTGTGTTTAGAGTGAATGTAGGTGTCTCAGAGAGAGCTGGATGTGGGTGAATGACCCGTGGTGAGTCTGGTCGTATACGACGCTGTCTCTGCAGATGAAACGGTTTTGAACACTGATGCTTGTCTCTGGAGGCTTGTTTGTGTTTTCACTGAGAAACTTGGACTAATGAGGAGGACACAGAAAACTCCACATTCAGGAGAAACACTGAAACGTCGATGGAAACATTAGACTGATTGGGTTCAGAGCTGCAAACAAACATTCAGAAATCCAGATCCATTTACTGGAGATGCACATTGATTAAAATGAAGTGTTTATAATTAAAACAAAAACATATATAAAAAAATCTGCTTGTTTTCTGAGACCATTGGCAGATATTTGTTCTTGTTATAAACATAAACTCACTTCATCAATTATTCAAAAAAACAAGACTTATTCAATGTATTAAGAATCTTAAGACATTTGCACAAAAATACAGAGGAGGAACATGAGTTTCTGAAGACTCTTCTGATCATCTCCAGCAGTTTATTATTGCTCTGTCTCTCTGTTCTCATTATTGGTATATTTTCTCTAATCTTCCATGTAGATAAAGCACAGTGATTTACATGACCTGATACCGAATGATAGTTGATTCTGGGGTTTCCTCATCAGATCGCTGGCTCTGACCTTCAGTTCCACTCTCTGACTGACTTACAGATTCATATCAAGGTTCTTCTCATTCTCAGTTTCTGCTCGTGTGTCCTGCTGATTTTCCAGATCGAGCAGCTCACAGGGAATCACCTCTAAACTCGTTCTGTAGCGTGAACATCTGTCAGCTCTTTCTAAACCGGACCGCTTCAGACGCTCAAACTCTTTGTGACGTCAAATCAGGAATGTTTATTCACAAACTTGCTTCTTAATCAGCATCAAGTACTTAAGACAAATTGCTTTTGTTCTTCTTTTCTAAGTGACTTAGCATCTGCTAATTACACCAACATAACATCAAACATTCATATGCAAGAAAATGCTAACTATTTAATTGGCTAACTATAAATTTATGAGAGGAAATATAACAAGCATGAAATGCAGCAGCAGATATCAGAGTGAAATATATGAAAGAATATCACAATTCATTTTGAAATGCAATATGTAAAGTGGCATGTGCTGCACATGTTAATTTAAATACTAAAATACATCGCCATTGAAAGGTAGTTTTGCATTTTACTGTACATTTCAAAATGAATTATGAGACCCATATCCTTCCATAGAAATAAAGATCTTTCAGACATTTACAAATCCATTTGAAAGCATCAGTAAATGCATGCTGGTTGTCAGAAATAAAGGCATGACAAACGGTCAGTTATTGGAGAATGATGAGTGTAATGAATCTGGTCTGCATCGAGTGAAACGATCATGTTCATAATCGAGACCTCAAGCCGATCGGTTCCTCTAATAATCAGAGCTGAAACACAAAACCCTTTCACAGCTCCACTGATGTTTGGGCTTTAAACGGCTTAGGATTTAAGATCAGCAGAGTCTGCTTTGATTCCAGCACAATCTCTGCTCTGATGTGAGACGCTCGAGCGGTTATTGATCTGTGACAGTCTCTCTTCTTCTCTTCTGTTCAATCGTTCAGAGAGAAGCACTTGTTGATCACTAAACAGGAGTCCAGGCTTTCAATATTCCTCCTGAAAGTGCTTCAACACATCAGTCACTCTCGACAAGACATGAACACACTAACATCTCTCAGAGTTTGTTTCTGAAGAGTTTCTGTGATTATTAATGAGCAGCGCAGGCGTTTTAGATCTTATTAAAAAATAATTTTAAATGCATGAGGCTTACTTACCATGCGGTGTATTTTCTCCTCCATGTCCTGGTTTATTCTCTGTAGAGCCGAGTAGCTGCTCTGAATCCTGCAGAGAGATGATGAAGATGATGAGGATGATGAAGTCATCTGTCATGAGTTTATAGTGGGAATGAAGGTTTCTGGACTCTTGAGCTTTCATATTTGGTGCATCTGATTAAATCATGATGCTTGTGTTTCTGAGGAGTTTAGTAAAAGCAGCCGTGGCACTGAACTGAAGTATATAAGAACATTACTGCCTTCTGTAGAAATGACACGTTCATTCAGATTCATGAACAGATAAATGTCCTTAACTACACTGCAGAAAAATGTTTTTGTCTTGTTTTCTAGTATATATAAGTAAAATGGCTTAAGATATTTTGTTTTGTTTTCTGAAAATATTATCAAAGTTCTGTGAAGAAATGTAATGGAACTTTTCCGCTGGACAAAAGGTTTCTATTGGATTTGATCATGTTAAAGATTTTTTGTAGATACTCTAAATGTTCTTGCGTGGTTCTTTTCTGAAGGGTTTACTGACAGGACCCAGCGGTGTGTTTAGTTCTGTCAGCTGGTGACTGTCAGACCTGCGCAGTTTCTCGGTGAACTTGTCCAGCTCGTCTTGAGCTCGTCTCAGCTCCGTCTCCAGATACTGACGCGTCGACTCAAACTCGCTCTGCAGCTGCTGCAGTTTGTGTGTACTGCAGCCGAGACGTCTGCGCAGATCCTCCTTTTGCTCCTGAAGAGAGCTGCAGGAACACAGACAGATCATGACTCCTCCACCACGGCCCAAAGACATCTCAGAGATTTACACGCCGTTATATAAACATGATCTCAATTAAAATGCCCCACTTTCTCCACGGCAAACACTCTGTGATCAAGAGCACTAAATCTGATTTATTCATGCACTTATGGAATATCCATAAGTTACACATTAATGACTTTCAAAATTAAAACGAAAGAGAATAATTATGATTGAGCTGCGTTCAGTGAACTGTGTGTGAAAGCTAACTCTAATGTTTGGTTTTACTGGAAGTATCACTGATCTGTTTTAAATATGAAGGATGTAAAAACAGTAATTCTGACCCAGATAAGAAGCTTGTGATTTCTTAGTGCACATTTACCATGGTAAAATAAGACCAACAGTGATGATGAGGGAGAGAAGAGAGAGACTGACTGAAACTGTGTGTGTGTGTGTGAGAGAGAAAGTGTGTGTGTGTCCTAAACTTGTGTTGTTCCATACGTGAACACACCTCCATGGCAGGATGTAAATCAGATTCAGACGTGTAGTGTCTCATTCAGGAGAGCTGATTTTCTGTCATGTTTAGTGTTCAGAACAGCGATCCGGCTGTAACTGTGCCCTGATGGATCGATCAAGCCTGGGTCTGATGGGATCGTGATGGGGTCTAATGGCTTCAGCTGATGACATTTAGATGAAGGGCCTGATGGATGATTCAATAATGGGCTTTCTGTTCGATTTCAGACTCTTACCTCCTCTTCTGATGTTTACTACCATTTCTTGGAGCTTTTAGTGCCGTTTTCCCAATATAAATCTTTTTCATGTTCTCTCAGTGTGTCCTGCAGAGACAGACACAGACGGCCGAAGCGGTCACGAGCGGTCAGCTCAGAATCACCACGACAAACACACACAGACAAGAGACACACACATGGCTGTACAGAACACTGCTGTTATTTACATTTAAAACCAGCGGCTCAAGAAAAACACATCCGCTCAGATCCATTTCATGGACATAACGCTGAAAGAGCCAATTCAAATGTGAATAACACGTGTGACTATAAGTCTTGTTTTATGATTTAGGTTTATGCTGTAAACAAGAACAAAAATCTGGAAAAAAGCCGTGAATGCATGTGTTTGATATAGAAGAGATCACGCAGCTGTATTTCCTCTGAAACACTCGCTGTGACTTTCTCATTCACATTCAGACAACATGAGCTCAGAGAATCTCACATGACTCGTGTCGACAGATTCACTCGCGGCAATACAGAGACTCTCACTGCAGGAGACCACACACCATCTGTCACATGACTACTGACAAACTACACCTGCTGAGACACTCACACACACACACACATGTTGTGTTTCCATGTTTTATGGGGTCTCTCCATAGGTGTAATGGTGTTTATACTGTACAG
>JAUCMR010000109.1:1282315-1292497 GCA_032357425.1 Enteromius argenteus
AAAACCCGCCAGGACGCCCCGGACAGGACGTAAAAAGTGGACATGTCCGGGCAAAAGAGGACGCTTGGTCACCCTATATTAACTGTGTCTGTCTTTGTGTTGCCTCCCCCAAAAAACTGACTTTGAATCAGTCTGACACATTATAAGGATAATTTTGTCAGTAAAAGAGAAAAACACATGTAAAAAGCACCTGTTTACGAATCAGCTGATATTAGACTAATACTATTACTACGGACACCCATAAAACATTCTTTTCATTTGTTTTGTTTTTTTTAATTAATTTTATTGTTACTTGTGTCTTTTTATGCAGCAAAAGAATAACAAATACAAACACAGAATAAGATAATGATGGTTACATGCAATAATCCTCCATGAAAGAGTTATTAGAGTTTACATACACATCAACATCTCTCCTGAAAACAAAAAGGAAGGCGGTTTCTTTAAAACTTTACATTTTATGGATGTAAAATTTGGCAAAACATATATTTATGTCTTTTATATGATGTAATTGGGTGTGATACACGCGTCACTGCAGCAGAGACACGCTGACGCGAGCGCTTGTGACGCTTCTCGGCTTTCTGGGATTTGTAGTCTCATGCCGCGTCCACTCATTCGCTCAGCCGGTTAAAAAACTACATATCACAGACTTCCGAGAAACAATAAAGTTTGGCGACGCGCTGGGCGCTGGTCATTCCGGTGAAGTGTCAGAGTCCGTGATACAGCGCGATCTCTTTCACAGCTCAATCATCGGTTCTTTGCGCTTCATCGCAGCGGGAAATGTCTGACGGTGGCGGAGGAGAGGACGGCGGCGGCGGGATGGAAGTCTCTGCCGCCGTGCAGACAGTGGCGGACGCGTCGGTTCTGCAGAAGCACATCCGTAAGCTCGTGCCGCTGCTGCTGGAAGATGGCGGCGACGCACCCGCTTCTCTGGAGAGCGCGCTGGAGGAGAAGAGCGCGCTGGAGCAGATGAGGAAGTTCCTCTCAGATCCTCAGATTCACTCGATCCTGGTGGAGCGGAGCGCGCTGAAAGGTGACGCGACCGTCCATTAAACGCACATTCACACCGTGTCATTACTTCACGCGACGCGACGAGCGATTTGGGCATCCGTACCAAACGCGTCGCGACAGAATCCATCAAATATCACAGCCAATCAGAAGCGTTTGTGGGCGGGGCTTCTCTGGAAGCTCGCTGCACTCGCGAAGAAATGGATAAGTTTATAATCTAACGTTAATTCCTAAATATTAAACCTAATGTAACGTTATTAAACGTACATACTGAGAGACTGATGCCCTGTTTGTTATGGGATACACGTGTTAGTTCGCAGTGAGTTCACAGTTTTAACGGACATCTCTGCTTTGAATTATTTTCAAGATCTGAGGTAAACTAACGTTGTTGCTTTCAGTATGTTTAACGTTATAAGGTCACGCAGTGTGATATTCAGACAGATTCAGACCAAAAACGAGACAAGTTTAGCTTTGAATAGAGCAGTTGTATGCTGTTGATCCAGCCTTAAAGAGAAACCGTTTATAAAATAGAGATTTCGCTTGTCTCCGTCGCTGCTAGTTAGGACAAAAACTGATAAAGATGGAAAAGATGCCTCTTTTATCGCGTGTAACGTTAGTAAGGACACGGTGTGATTAAGCTCAGGATGACATGGATTACAGTGTTTGGGTGCGGTTTTGCTCAGACTGTCAATGATGTCCTTTTATTTTATATCAAATAATTGTCGCAGGGTTTGTGTAGTCCCGCCCTGTTTGAGTCGCTATACCGTCAAATGTCCAGATTAAACTCCACCAGTATGTTAAGTTCAGAATCAGAGGGGTCAAGAGACTGTAAAGCTGATTGAATCTGTGGTAAAGTCGATAATAAATGATCGATACGCGTCCAGGGCGTGTTTGCTGCACTGCAGACCAGTGACGTCACGAGCACAGGCAAACCATTACAGAGCTCCTTCTGATCAATAACTAAACTAGTCTTAATTACGAGCTGAGTGAGTGCTTACAGTGATGTACAGTCATTCTAAACTTTGTAATGGCTTTATTGAAAGCATTCAAAAGTGTATATTATAAGCTCTTTTCACCAAAAATGTCTAATTAAAACCATAGAATAAGAATAAGTTACGGATCAGATGAATAGAATCAGTATTAATAATGTATTTGCACTACAGAAGACAAAAGTGGTTTGTAGGTATACTTCTAGACATTTAATGAGGATTGAAGGTGGCACAAGGGCAATTAAATTTACAAGTCCATGTTGTTCGTTTGATGTTTTAAAATTTTGAATATATAAATTAGAGCTGTCAAATGATTAATTGAATCCAAAATAAACATTTTGTTTACATATGTGTGTATTTATATATATATATATATTTATAAGCACACACATACAGCATAGGTTTTGTGAATGCAAGTAAATATTTTCATGTTTATTTCAATTCATAAATGATATAATATAAATATATTTAATGTATAAACAGTGTTTTTGTGTTTATATATACATAATAAATGTACACAGTACACACAATTGTTGTTGACCCAATATAACAAAATTAGGCAGTAGTGTTTTAGCCATTTAATGTTAACTTGTTTATTTTGAATTGTTGTATTAAATCACATCTACAGATTTCCTTAATAATCATTAAAATCTGTCATTCACAAAGTTCCTATGTGAATGAATCTCTTATTTCCATCGTGTCTGCACTTTATAACGAAAGGATTCGCAGAACTATTTTTTCAGTCACACGCAGTAGTTTTCAGTCGTAGATGGTGGCTCTGTAGAGCCTTCACAAACTTCTTCTGATAATTATAGTGCTTTACAGTCATGACAATTAAGGGCTTTGAACGAGACACAGACGATGCTCTTTTTAGTGTGAATGTGTTCTTGTTACTGTAGTGCTGTTGTGTTTGTGTTCAGACTCCAGGCGATAACACACAAACACCAGCAGCTGATTATGTTCATCATCACATGCTCATCTGCTTTTCTTCTGTTGGGTTCACATCAGATGATGACATAAAGATTAGCTGATTTATCACAAACGGCTGGTTGTTTTTTGTTGTTCTTCTGCAGAGGATGTTGGCGATGAAGGGGAGGAGGAGCGCGAGTGCATTTCCTACAGCGTCAGCATTGACATCCATTACGGGCTGAAATCAAACAGGTAACGAGCTCAGACCGTGAGCTGATGATCTGATGTACATGAAGAAACAGAACGAGCTGAGACAGACTCAGTCCAGAAGAACTGTGTCTCCGAGACGCTTCAAGAAAGACACCTGCAAAGAGAAACGAGCTCCTGAGAGGACAAAGCTTCTTTAAACACAAAGGATTACCATACTGAATGTTGGTTTTAATTTAGGTAAAAGAAGTTAATTGATAAAGAAAATCTATTTATGACATTATTTTTGATAGCATCCTCATTTTACAGCGTTTTTACACAAGTGCCTGAAGCTTTTAACAGTTCTGGAGCTCTGCAGGTATCTTTCTTGAGGCGTCTCAGAAAGACAGTTCTTCTGGATTGAGTCGGTCTCCGTTTCACTCCAGACAGACTGGATGATGATCAGACCTCAAAAATCACACTGGATTCTTATATTTAATGTTTAAATGAATGTTTGTAAGTGTCTCCTGACATACTACAGCAGAAGATAGAGAGAACTGACTTCAGACCATGTTTTAGCTGCTGAAGGTACTAGTGTCCTAATGGGTTTGTGTGAGGTGTTCTGATGAGAGTCGTGGTCTTTCAGCCTGGCCCTGATCAAGCGGACTGGAGTGATCGATGCAGATAAACCCATCTCGACTCAGGTGCGAGTTCTGACTCTGAGTGAAGATTCTCCGTACGAGACGCTGCACTCCTTCATCAGCAATGCCGTATCTCCGTACTTCAAGTCCTACATCAGAGAGTCTGGCAAAGCCGACAGGTAAGGTCCGCTCTGATCTTCAGAGAGACGTGTCTCATACTCACACGAGAGAGAGAGCCCGAGCACTGTTTCTGTCTGTCTCTGCAGGGACGGAGATAAAATGGCGCCATCGGTGGAGAAGAAGATCGCAGAGCTGGAGATGGGTTTACTGCACCTGCAGCAGAACATTGAGATCCCAGAGATCAGCCTGATCATACACCCCAACATCACCAACGTGGCCAAGCAGTTCTACGAGCGCGGAGAGAAGCCCAAAGTCACAGACTTCGGGGATAAAGTGGAGGACCCGAGCTTCCTGAACCAGCTGCAGTCTGGAGTCAACCGCTGGATCCGGGAGATTCAGAAGGTTTGAGACTCACTATCCTTCAGATGAACTGCATTATTACGTAGGGCCAGGTGTTACGGTAAAAATTTCAATTCTCAATATTTAATTAGTCAGATTGAAAATGTAACTACAACATGATTCAAGTAACTTCATTTATTAATCTTTTAGCTATAGAAAAGCTGTCAACATGATGTAAATGTTACACAATCACTTGTTCTTTGCAGAAAAATAGAATGTACTAGAATAGTTTTGGAGCTCACAAGCTTTTGGCATAGTAGACAAACATAAAAAGAATCAAATAAAACTAAAATGGTCAAGAAGAGAGAAATTCCAGAAGGTGATGTATACAATGGTTAGTGCAAGATATTGTAGTGCAAATTAAACAAAAACAAAAGTGCACAATACAGTACACATAGTATTAGTGTGCATGAGCTGCATGTAATGTGTTTTAAAAAATTTAGATAATAAGAAAAATAAACGCTTGTATTTGATATGAGCCGGTGTACTTCCCAGGACTGATTATTTCTATTTTCATTTAGATTATGTCTAAAGGTTCAGTGAACTCTTTCATTTAAAAATCAGATTTCTTAGCCTGTGTCAAGCTCATCTGCAGTGTTTTTTCACTTTCGCAGACCTACAGTCGATCAGGATGACAGCTTGTTTGTTTCTGTCTCTTTCAGGTGACTAAACTGGACCGAGATCCGGCGTCTGGGACAGCTCTGCAGGAGATCAGCTTCTGGCTGAACCTGGAGCGAGCCCTGAACCGTATCCAGGAGAAGAGAGAGAGTCCAGAGGTGCTGCTGACGCTGGACATCCTCAAACACGGCAAACGCTTCCACGCCACAGTCAGCTTCGACACGGACACAGGTGAGCTTCTGAGAGTCATCTCCCGACGCTAGTCCCCTCTGCTAGCAGCACGTGTGTGAGCGCTCTGCTGTGTTTCTCTCAGGCCTGAAGCAGGCTGTGGAGACGGTGAACGACTACAACCCTCTGATGAAGGACTTCCCTCTCAACGATCTGCTGTCAGCCACCGAGCTGGACAAGATCCGCCAGGCGCTGGTGGCCATTTTCACTCACCTTCGCAAGATCCGAAACACCAAGTACCCCATCCAGCGTGCGCTGCGTCTGGTGGAGGCCATCTCCAGAGACCTGAGCTCTCAGCTGCTCAAAGTGCTGGGCACCCGCAAGCTCATGCATGTGGCTTATGAGGAGTTCGAGAAGGTACGGCTGAGCCAGCTGCACGATCTCTTAGGGCTGGGCGTGAAACACGTATATTTGATTCATATTCAGCTTTATTCAGCAAACACACAAAGAAACAGCTGTTGGTACATACATACATGCATACATACAGAACATTTAAATAAGACTTAATAAATAATGTGTATGAGTCTGGAACAGAAGATTTATGAACAGATTTGTGCGATATTTACTCTATATAGAGCTGTATAGAAAATATGCATATGTATTTATGAGTGGAAATATATCAGCATATCTGATATTGTAAAAATCGAATACTGTGCATCTCTAAAAACCTCGCGCTCTGCTTCCTCCGCAGGTGATGGTGGCGTGTTTCGAGGTCTTCCAGACGTGGGAGGACGAGTACGAGAAGCTGCAGGTGCTCCTGAGGGACATTGTGAAGAGGAAGAGGGAGGAGAATCTGAAGATGGTGTGGCGTCTCAGTCCGGCTCATCGTAAGCTCCAGGCCCGTCTGGATCACATGAGACGCTTCAGACGGCAGCACGAGCAGCTGAGAGCCGTCATCGTCCGTGTGCTCAGACCTCAGGTATTATCTCACGCCTGACACCTGGGTCTGATTGTTCTGTTGCTGGGAGGTTCTGATCTGTCATTCTACTGACCAATCCATGATTTAGTGTTTCCTGACCAGCCTCAAATTGAGTTTGTGACACAACAGACAGAACTGACATGCGTTTTAGGATAGGACAATATTTAAAAAATGTAGAAAATCTGGAATCTTAGGGTGCTAAATATGGAGGAAAAAATCTAAATATTTAGAAAGTTCCTAGCAATGCATATTACTAATCAAAATTTTTTTTGATATATCTACGGTATACCAAATGATATACCAGGGTGAAATAATTATGTAATTGTACACAAGTTTGAATTGGGTCTTATATTGTTTTATTTTACTTCCTGTTAGTCCACTTTAGGTATTCTACTATCAGAATAAAGTTACCAAAAAGCACAACTAGTGCAGACTGCAGTTTCCCGGATGAGTGATATTTAAGAGGTGTTATTATGCAGTAACATATGTTTGAATGTGGTGACGACCAATCAGAAGTGAGTATTCCACAGAGCTGTGTGAAGCAGAAGCTAATGATGTCTTTGTCTCTCTGCAGGTATCCGCCGTGCCCCAGCATGCTCAGGGAAAGACAGCTGAGCCTGACGATATGAAGGTGGCCGAGGTGCTCTTCGATGCTGCAGACGTCAACGCCATCGAGGAGGTCAATCTGGCCTACGAGAACGTGAAGGAAGTGGATGGCCTGGACGTGTCGAAGGAGGGTATGGAGGCCTGGGAAGCAGCTATGAAGCGCTACGATGAGCGCATCGACCGCGTGGAGACACGCATCACAGCTCGTCTGAGAGACCAGCTGGGCACAGCCAAGAACGCCAACGAGATGTTCCGCATCTTCTCCCGCTTCAACGCCCTGTTCGTGCGTCCGCACATTCGTGGAGCCATCCGGGAGTACCAGACTCAGCTGATCCAGCGCGTCAAAGACGACATCGAGGCGCTGCACGACAAGTTCAAGGTGCAGTACCCTCAGAGCCAGTCCTGTAAGATGAGCCACGTGCGGGACCTGCCTCCGGTGTCCGGCTCCATCATCTGGGCCAAGCAGATCGACCGGCAGCTGACGGCCTACATGAAGCGCGTGGAAGACGTCCTCGGGAAGGGCTGGGAGAACCACGTGGAGGGGCTGAAGCTGAAGCAGGACGGAGACAGCTTCAGAGCCAAGCTCAACACACAGGAGATCTTCGACGACTGGGCCAGGAAGGTTAGGCCTCAGTTCTGCCTTTGATTCAGTCCACCTTAAAGAGATAGATGAGAAATAAAAATGCTGAATGATGAGGAGAGTGAGGTGACACTGACAAAACGATAGCAGAAGATTTAGTTTAGAAACACAGTGCAACCAAATATCCTGTTATTTTGGATTTTGAAAAGCCTGCACTGCAAAAAATGATTTTCTTGGTATTTTGTCTTGTTTTCTAGTGTAAATATCTTAAGGGTGCATCTTAAATCAGGGTAAAATTACATGGCAAACATACTGTTTTGTTTTCTAAAAATATTATATAAATGTTGTTGGTTTTTGCGTAAAAACAAGTAAAGATGATGTATGTGATTGGGGTAAGAAAAATAATCTTGTTTAGCCTTTAAAATAATAAGATTTTAGGCAAAAACAAAGTTTCTGTTAATATTTCCAGAAAACAAGACAAAATATCTTTGCATCCTGATTCATCCTAAGAATTCTTAAATATTTATACTAGAAAACAAGACAAAAACTGTTTTTTTGCAGTGTATTGCTGTTTATCTGAGGTGATATTGGAAGGTTTTTTCTTTTAAACAGTAGTTTATTTGATTGGTTTCACAGTGTTTGCTAAGCTTGTGTAATTTATTTGACATTAAGGTGTTTGCTGTTCCTCTGAGCTTTCTTATTCAGAGAACGTTCATTAGCAACACAAATATGTTCTGCTGTCGTTGTGAAGACTTCATATAAACAATGCATGTGCACTGCAGCTTACTTTAACACACACATGTGTCGTTTACATGACAGACCGGATGAGGAGGAGCAGAATTGTTCAATAAAATCTGCCTCAACTCTGTTTTTAAATCCACCTTTTCTTCTTGGCATTCAGTATTTCTTGACTTGCTGTGCTGTGGTTCTCTGTTTTCTTGAACCTCACCTGTTTTACAGTCTGATAGTGTCTGATGGTTTGTTTTGTTTATAATGTTCTTTTTTGATGATGATCTGTTGTGTTGCGTACACACTTCGGTAGTTTTAAAATGTGCTCTATAAGTAATCATTGTATTGTATTGTACTAAAAGGTGCAGCAGCGTAACCTGGGCGTGTCTGGCCGTATCTTCACCATCGAGAACACGCGTGCTCGCGGACGCACAGGAACCGTGCTCAAGCTCAAGGTCAACTTCCTGCCCGAGATCATCACGCTCTCCAAAGAGGTGCGCAACCTGAAGTGGCTGAGCTTCCGCGTGCCGCTGGCCATCGTCAACAAAGCCCATCAGGCCAATCAGCTGTACCCATTCGCCATCTCACTGATTGAGAGCGTGCGCACCTACGAGCGCACCTGTGAGAAGGTGGAGGAGCGCATGTCCATCTCGCTGCTGGTGGCCGGCCTGAAGAAGGAGGTGCAGGCGCTCATCACAGAGGGCATCTCTCTGGTCTGGGAGTCCTACAAACTCGACCCGTACGTCCAGCGCCTGGCGGAGACCGTCTTCAACTTTCAAGAGAAGGTCATTCTGCTAAAGATCAGCTAAACTAGAGCATCGGTCAGATGACTGGACACACACACAGTCTTTATTATTAGGGCTTTTTTAGTTTAACACAGAATATTTCAACGTTTGGATGAATTAATCAAAAGTACGTAATTTCACTGGAATCAAATCGTGACAACATCTCCAGAACTGCTCTGAGAGTCACTCCATGAGCATATAACCGTGTCATTGGAGTAAAACTAAAGTATGAAAGTATGCATGGCAACCCGTTAAAATTAAAAGATATTGTGGCAGAAATATATTTTAGTATAATTCAGAAGAATGCACGTAATACTGCTAGTGTTAGAAAATTAAGAACATTTTATTTTTAAGGAATAACCACACAATATTTCTTCCTAGTTTTAATTTGACTAGAAAATCCGTTTATTGGCCAAAAAAATAAAATAAAAAGTTTCCTTTTTGTGTTTTATGCCTTTATCTGATAACCAGAAAAATATAAGTAAACATCACATAATTTCATAAGGCTATTGTAAGAATAAATGTTCATTCAAATAATTAGATTTCATTATAACAAAAATGTTAATACAACATTTCATAGGGCCTGAAATGGTGTGTCTATAGTTCAGTTGGTATTGTAGATGTTTTGTGTTTTCGTGTGAACGTCCTGTTGATTGCTGTGTGTTTGGCTCTTTAGGTGGATGATCTTCTTCTGATCGAGGAGAAGATTGATCTGGAGGTGCGCTCGCTCGAGACCTGCATGTACGAGCATAAGATGTTCACAGAGATCCTGAACCGCATCCAGAAGGCTGTGGACGACCTGAACCTGCACTCCTACTCCAATCTGCCCATCTGGGTCAACAAACTGGACATCGAGGTGAGTCCAGCTGGACAGAAGCTCAGAGGACGTGTCTGTCTGTAGAGCCATGTTTGATCACATGTGATGTGTTTAGATCGAGCGCATCCTCGGGGTGCGTCTGCAGGCTGGACTCAAAGCCTGGACGCAGGTTCTCCGGGGACAGATGGAGGACAAGGCTGATGTGGACATGGACACAGAGGCTCCTCAAGTCAGTCACAAGCCTGGAGGAGAACCCAAGATTAAGGCAAGACCTGATAGTTGTCCTGTAGTTCTGAGACTGTCTGCTTTGAGGATTGGTAACGTCACACTGAAACGTTTTCTTCGTCCAAACAGAACGTCATTCATGAATTGAGGATCACAAACCAGGTCATCTACCTGAACCCACCAATCGAAGACTGCCGCTACAGGCTTTACCAGGAGATGTTTGCTTGGAAGATGGTCATTCTGTCTCTACCCAGAATCCAGAGTCAGAGATATCAGGTGTGTGTGCTTTGCATTCATCTTTAGTTTTCAGCTCAAATCAAATCAAATCGAATGTTTGTGAGTCTGAATGAAATGTAGAAGTTTTAGTCAAAACCAATGGCTACCTGCAACTGTTTGGTTATTACCATCTATCTATCTATCTATCTA
>JAUCMR010000109.1:1292546-1308744 GCA_032357425.1 Enteromius argenteus
GATATAGATATAGATATAGATATATATAGATATATATAGATATATAGATATGTGTATATGTGTGTATTAATTTATATATATTTTATTTGTCATTTTTGTGTGTATATAATAAATAAAATTCATCATCTTTTTTGTTTCACAGAAGAAAGCATCTCATGCAGGTTTTGTCTGTCTCTTTAACTCTTTAACTCTAGGTGGGCGTTCACTACGAGCTCTCAGAAGAGGAGAAGTTCTACAGAAACGCTCTGACCAGAATGCCTGATGGTCCTTCTGCGCTGGAAGAAGCCTACAACGCTGTGAAGGAGATCGTCTCGGAGGTGGAGCAGTACGTGAAGGTAAGGTGGTGTTCTCTCGGAGTGAGCGAGTGAAGCGTGTTCAGGTGAAGCGAGGCTGACTCGGTCTGCTCCGTCAGGTGTGGCTCCAGTACCAGTGTCTGTGGGACATGCAGCCTGAGAACATCTACAACCGTCTGGGAGAAGATCTCAACAAGTGGCAGGCACTGCTCGTGCAGATCCGCAAGGCTCGAGGCACGTTTGACAACGCAGAAACCAGGAAGGAGTTCGGGCCAGCCGTCATCGACTATGGCAAGGTCAGGAGCAAGCCGCTCACTGTCCGGTCCGGAGGGTTCTCTGTGAATGATGATGCTGAAGTGGTGTTGTTCTTTGTCGTTTAGGTTCAGTCCAAGGTCAATCTGAAGTATGACTCTTGGCACAAGGAAGTGCTCAGTAAGTTTGGACAGATGTTGGGCAACAACATGCAGGACTTCCACTCACAGATCTCTAAGGTAGGCTCCGAGCTGATGGGTAATGTGATGTGTGCTTGCTGGAGTGAGTCTGAACGCTTCTGTGGTCCTCCTGCAGTCTCGTCAGGAGCTGGAGCAGCACTCGGTGGATACGGCGAGCACCTCTGATGCTGTGACCTTCATCACGTATGTGCAGGCGCTCAAACGCAAGATCAAGCAGTTTGAGAAGCAAGTGGACGTGAGTATAATACACTTCCTACAGAGTCAACCTCTGGTGCTCGCTCGCTTTGAGTAAAAAATGTTAATTTTTTTATTTATTATTATTATTATTATTTTTTGACTCTGGTCCTCTGCAGCTGTTTCGTAACGGTCAGCGTCTGCTGGAGAAGCAGCGCTTCCAGTTCCCTCCATCCTGGCTCTACATCGATAACATCGAGGGCGAGTGGGGCGCCTTTAGCGACATCATGAAGCGCAAAGACACGGCCATCCAGCAGCAGGTGGCCAACCTCCAGATGAAGATCGTGCAGGAGGACCGGGCGGTGGAGAACCGCACCACTGACCTGCTGTCGGACTGGGAGAAGACCAAGCCCGTAGCAGTAGGTGTCTGGAGACGTCTGAGAGCACTGGGCCGTGTCTTCAGCTCTCTCACTGTTTCTCTGCTTGTCTCTGCAGGGCAGTCTGCGTCCAGAGGAGGCGCTGCAGTCGCTCACCATCTACGAGGGCAAGTTCGGCCGCCTGAAGGACGACCGGGAGAAGTGTGCGAAGGCCAAAGAGGCTCTGGAGCTGACGGACACGGGCCTGCTGAGCAGCAGCGAGGAGCGAGTACAGGTGCGTCTCTGACGCTCAGAGCTTTACAAGGGTCTCTGGGATACATGTGTTCATTTCAGACAGGTATGCTGTTCTGTATCAAGCAGAAGAAATGTTTTAAAGAGACACAAACCAACTAACAATCACAGAATTCATCAAAATATATTGATGTTTGAGTTGGCAATGTTTTATTTACAGGCATTTTACTATAATCCTAACTTATTAATAACACCATACTTTTCCAGTGTGATTAATCACTGTAGATTGTTTGGTATCACAAGTTTTCGGATTTATTTTTTCTTTTTAAATATGCAAATACCATATTAGCCTAATTAGATATACACTTTGTGCATTTTAAAGTTTCTTTTAGGAGTCGTCCTGTCATTATACAAACAGTACTACTAATAAAAGTATTAAAATATTATTTTTAAACAAATATTTACCTGAATCTTTTAGCAGAAAAATATTTTTGTAAAATAAATTAATAACAATAAATTAATAAATAAAATAACTTATTCTATTTTAGATGCTTTTGAGTTTTAAACCATTTTAATGGTTTCATTAAATATTAATAAAGTTAAATTGCTCTAAATTGTAAGATTCTTGATTTCAGTTCAATTAGACATGCTTTGGATACAATTTAATTTATCCATTTAAGTGTCTAGAAAAATTATAATTGGGAAAAAAAAACAGATTTTGGAAAAAAATAAAATGGATTTCAGAGAGCCTTAGATTGAGAGTGAAATCTACAGATGAAAATATATAAAGTGCAATAAAATTAACACTTAAATGTGTATTTGGGATGTTTTCACATGTCTGAAAGAACAGAAAACAGAAAAGTCACAGAACTGAGCAGTGCATGAAAACAACCCTGGGTTGATTTAGCATGATGTAGTTTTCTGACTCATGTTGAGATCAAACCGTAAGATGAAGATCCTGCTCAGCTCGTGTGTTGTTCTTCAGGTGGCTCTGGAGGAGCTGCAGGACCTGAAGGGTGTTTGGTCGGAGCTGTCGAAGGTCTGGGAGCAGATCGATCAGATGAAGGAGCAGCCGTGGGTCTCTGTGCAGCCGCGAAAGGTGAGCGACGCACCCTCAGTCTCCCGTGCCTCGAACCCGAGCCTCGCTCTCACAAAGTCTGTTGTTCTTCTGTGCAGCTGCGCCAGAGTCTGGATGCTCTCCTCAACCAGCTGAAGAACTTCCCTGCCCGTCTGCGGCAGTACGCCTCCTACGAATACGTGCAGAGACTGCTGAAGGGGTACATGAAGGTAAGCAGTCTCGCGTGAGCCGCTGAGGATGCTGGGATAGAGTCTGAGCGTCTCCTGTTCTGATACGCAGGTAAACATGCTGGTGATCGAGCTGAAGTCGGAGGCTCTGAAGGACCGGCACTGGAAGCAGCTGATGAAGCGTCTGCATGTGAACTGGGTTCTGTCCGAGCTGACTCTGGGTCAGATCTGGGATGTGGACCTGCAGAAGAACGAGATGGTGGTGAAGGACGTGCTGCTGGTGGCTCAGGGAGAGATGGCTCTCGAGGAGTTCCTCAAGCAGGTCAGCGTCCGGCACACATCTAACATCATGTGCTTTCTGTCCCAGACATGGAATGAAAGAGAAATCACCTCCCGTGTCTGCTGCTTTTTATTGTATTTGTTATAATTGTTTTGTTTTTTGGCCATAAAAATAGCCTTAGATGCTGACATGGCATAAATAAAAATCTAGTACTACTTCTACCAGTGCTGTCAAACTTTAATCATGATTAATCACATTCAAAATAATCCAGTTTTTGATTATGTATTGTGTGTGTATATTATACATATGTGTGTGTGTGTGTATAATATATATTACACACTAGGGCTGTGCGATATGGACAAAAGAAACAATTTTAATCACGATTTTGGCACACACAGACATGTTTTACAGTGTGAATCTGAAACATTTTTCCAAAGGAAAACAATTAAATCTTTATCAAAGACCTGTAACATGTCTCTAAAACAGACATAAGGCGAGAAAAAAAAAAAAGACCTAGTAAAGGTGTAACAAAGTGTCTCTAGAACAGACCTATGACAAAACAAATAAATACTGTGTGTGTAACAAAATAGCTGCGTTCACAGATTATGGTTGTCACTCTCGAAATGTCTCGTTCACAGCAGCTTTCAGTTGTGTCTAGAGTTCTGTCGTGCAACGGGAGTCAAGCCCGTATTCCTTACCAGTAACCATAGCGACAGTGACTGAAGTAATATCAAAGATGGCGACGTCCACAAAACTGAAAGATTTATCACTGTTTGACATGACAAGAGTCCAATTTAGCCGCGAGTTCTTTCTTCAAATCTTCATTAACCGACAACAGCTTTTAAATTTGTCTGGAGAGTGGAGCATTTGAATCACGTGGCCCGCAGAGAACACAAAACTGACGGCGAAGCACCTCCGGTGGAAAACTGACGGTATAAAACTTTAAGATGACACGCAGCTTATTTCTCCGTCACTGTAAGTTACCGAAAACACACATAAAAACACACACTACACGGTAGACACGCGTTTGTGCGGCAGAGCTGCCCTCTCTCACAGCGAATGACGTGATGGACAACGAGTCCAGTCCTGTTCTGTTCACACAGCGCCTGTGTTCTGAGAATGCGGTTGTGAGTCCGGAAAATTTACTGGTGTGAGTTCGGTTACAGAATGTGGTTGTCACACCCGTAAATAACCGAACTGTGTGTGAACGTAACCGTATTAAGAACTCAAAAACAGGATTGACAACCGTATTCTGCTGCTGTGTGAACTCTCTAGAACTGACTCTTGGAAAAATAACTTTGCGGGGGCAGTTGGCATCTCTTATCAAGAATCTGTATCATTTTTGGAAGCCGGCTTTACTGACGACATTTGTGGGCATCACTGTTTAGGTGCACTGCGTTGTGATTGGTTCAAATAGCTTACTGCAGGAAGAGTATCAGTCGGGAGCGCGGAAAAAATCGTGCTGTAAGGCGATTTAGAAATCGCGCATGTTCACACATATATGTATATGTATATATATGTGTGTGTGTGTGTGTGTAAATGTGGATGTGTGTATTAATATACATAATAAATATAGCTCATTTGCATTTAAAGAGACATGCACAAAAACAGCCTGTTTCTGCTTCCACTTAAAATAGGCACTCTAGATTTATTACATCTTGTACTAAAGGGGCATAATAGGAAGTCTTTACAGATGTGTGTTGACTGTTTCCTCTTCACTGCAGATTCGTGAAGTGTGGAATTCATACGAGCTCGACCTCGTTAACTATCAGAACAAGTGTCGTCTGATTCGTGGATGGGACGATCTGTTCAACAAAGTCAAGGAGCACATCAACAGCGTGTCTGCCATGAAGCTCTCGCCCTACTACAAGGTACCGAAGAGAACGAGAGAAAGCGTATGTTAGTGAGAAACGATATGTTCCTCCGTAACTCTTCTGTTCTCGGCAGGTGTTCGAGGAGGACGCTCTGAGCTGGGAGGACAAACTCAACCGCATCATGGCTCTGTTTGACGTCTGGATCGACGTGCAGCGCCGCTGGGTTTACCTGGAGGGCATTTTCACAGGAAGTGCAGACATCAAACACCTGCTTCCTGTGGAGACGCAGCGCTTCCAGAGGTCAGTTTCCAGAGATTACACAATGTGATGAAGAACGCAGGCTTCGGGCTTTAACACGTGACTCGTTTGATTTCACAGCATCAGCACGGAGTTCCTGGCCCTGATGAAGAAGGTGACCAAGTCTCCTCTGGTCATGGATGTCCTGAACATTCAGGGGGTTCAGAGGTCACTGGAGAGGCTAGCTGATCTGCTGGGAAAGATCCAAAAAGCGCTGGGGGAATATCTGGAGAGAGAGCGCTCGTCTTTCCCCAGGTCAGACATTTCAGCTTTATGATATAAGCCCCATCCGTTAAACATGAGTGCTGATGGGAATGTAAGACTGGCTAGTTTAGACATTTATTTGATGTGCTACTTAGAACAAAAAAATTGTGCATATTATTCTTGTTTGAGAAATGTAATAAAAATGGCCTGTTATTTGCGTTAAGTTGTTAAAGTTTGTATCTGTTGTGTCACTGCTGTCTAAATACTAAATACTGTTTCCTGCAGGTTCTACTTTGTTGGTGATGAAGATCTGCTGGAGATCATCGGCAACAGTAAGAATGTGGCCAAACTGCAGAAACACTTCAAGAAAATGTTCGCTGGAGTTTCAAGCATCCTGCTGAACGAGGATAACACGGAGGTGCTGGGCATCTCATCCCGAGAGGGAGAGGAGGTACGACCCGTCACAAGAGAGACTGAGCATTTCTTCTGTTTGTTTGGATTCAAATTTAAATTGTGTGCTTTCAGTCATGATTATTTCAGAGTTTTACTTTAGATATGCTTTCATTTCTGCCGTGCTTGTTTGTCCTGAAGCTCATGACTGCAGTGAAATGCGTCTCTCTGAATACTTTGATGTAAACACAGTCAGTTATGTTTTCAGAACAGGACAAAACAGCTGATAAATCGAAATAGATAATTAGTGACGAGCTCATCAGTAATCAAACAGCAATGCTGAGGGGAAATAAAAAAGCCATAGCTGTGATCACATGTAAATCTTTCGTATATTTAAAAAAATATATAAATGAGGAATTATTTTAAAAAGTAGCCTGTTTATATAATTTAAAGAAGTTGCATAAAATCAATTTGATATGAAATTTATTACAATGTAGCCATGTGCAGTAATATTAAAAATTATGATATCGAATTGAATCACTGACCTCATCGTTATTGAAGAAAATCATGAAATCGTTGAAAATTAATACTTAGGAATCAGATGAAGTGTCTACAGATTCCCACCCCTGATCTGAAGCATCAGTAATATGAGCTGTTGCTTCCAGGTGCTCTACAAGACGCCGGTGTCCATCACGGAGCACCCGAAGATCAACGAGTGGCTGACTCTGGTGGAGCGAGAGATGCGTGTGACCCTGGCCAAGCTGCTGGCCGAGTCCGTCACAGAGGTGGGAGCCTTCAACAAGAGCACGGGCATCGACCTGAGCACCTACATCACCTGGATTGACCGATACCAGGTGAGCCGTCCTCCCGGAATCACCCAGACTCATACAGCATATGTCTTCACGAGTGCTTGACCTCTGTCTCCTCTGATCCAGGCCCAGCTGGTGGTTCTGTCCACTCAGATCGACTGGTCTGAGAATGTGGAGAACGCTCTGACCACCATCGCCGGCGGGAACGACATGAGTCCGCTGCAGACTGTGCTGGGTAACGTGGAGGCGACTCTTAACCTGCTGGCCGACACGGTCCTGATGGAGCAGCCTCCGCTGAGGAGGAGGAAGCTGGAGCATCTGGTGAGGAGTCTCCTGTGGAGGAGAGGAAGTGTGTGGAGATTAAAGCAGCCGGAGCTGGCTTTCATGATGCAACAGTCATGCCTTGCTTATAGTTTCTGTCCATCACAAAAACAGCAGCGTCAGGCTTTCTGTGGATCTTCAAAATGTCTTAGATCAGGGACAGGTGTATAGACTAGTCTTAGAAAGTTAGCCATCTTACCTGAAAAGGTATTCAGTTAAGAAAAGGTAGATGGGTCTCATTTGAGTTGGGAGAAGTAGGACTGGTTACCCCTTGGCAACTGTCAGTTGGTTAAACTAGTTCTTAAGACATTCTTAACATGGTGGCAAGTTTATTCATCTGGCCTCAGAGCAGAAAGCCCTAAAAATGTAATTAACTGGGTTCTCTTACCTCACCTAGACCATTTTCATTTAGAGAAAATATTAATGTACAGTGTTCTTTTCAATTAATTCCTTAAATTGCTCTTAAAAGGGTCTTGAAGTCATAAAACCTGTGCAGTATAACCACCGAAGATGTCCTTCTGATGCACATGTATAGACGCAGATATTTCCTCGAAGTTTGTTCCACATCAAAATGAGTTCATCTGAAGCCGCAGACGTGTTTGTGACTTGTTGTTTTTTAATTCTTTAGATTACGGAGTTGGTTCACCAGAGAGACGTGACCAGAACTCTGATCAAGAACAAGATTGATAACCCCAAGTCCTTTGAGTGGCTCAGCCAGATGCGCTTCTACTTCGACCCCAAGCAGACGGACGTCCTCCAGCAGCTCTCCATACAGATGGCCAATGCCAAGTTCAACTACGGCTTCGAGTATCTGGGTGTGCAGGACAAGCTGGTGCAGACGCCGCTGACCGATCGCTGCTATCTGACCATGACACAGGCTCTGGAGGCCCGTCTGGGAGGATCACCCTTCGGTCAGTGTCTATCTCACATTTACTCCTGGACAGGGTTCCTGGGCCCCTGAAAAACTTTTTAAAACTTACATTTAGTTTCATCTAATTTAAGGACATAAAAAGTCTTAAATTAAAAATGTCTTGATTATGATTTTTTTAGGAGTTCTTAAATTTGATGGAAAGACCAAAAATGTAAATACTTTTGACCTACAAATAGTTTAAATAGGTTTTTTTTGTTTTATTACAGTTTTAATGTGACATTGGACCACAAAACCAGTCACATCTGAAAGCTGAATAAATAATCTTTTGTTAGGAGTCTTAAGTCTTAAATTTGTGCTTTAAAGTCCTGTGCTCTTGTTCTGTAGGTCCGGCTGGAACAGGAAAGACGGAGTCCGTCAAAGCTCTGGGTCACCAGCTGGGCCGCTTCGTCCTGGTCTTCAACTGCGACGAGACCTTTGACTTCCAGGTACGACTGGCGTCACAGGGTCGGGGTCAGGGGTCAGTGACTGGTGTTTGATCACAGGGCTCTGTTGTGTGTTGTCCTGCAGGCGATGGGCCGTATCTTCGTGGGTCTCTGTCAGGTGGGTGCCTGGGGCTGCTTCGACGAGTTCAACCGTCTGGAGGAGCGCATGCTGTCCGCCGTGTCCCAGCAGGTCCAGTACATCCAGGTGGCTCTGAGAGAACACAGCAACCCCAACCGAGACCGCAGTACGTGCTTGATATCAGCTCTGGGAGGATGAGTCGATGCATCGCGAATCGAGAAATGATTCTGTTAGATTTACTGAATGTGTGGTGATTCTTTCTGGAGTGGATTCTGAGCTCAGTTCTGATCAGCAGGTGGTGCTGTGTGCTTCAGAAACAGCTGTACTCTGCTCGTTTCTAATCCTTACACACTCTGAACCTACAGTAATCATAAGATTGGAAAAGGTTGAAGTGAATCACAAGGGTGTTCACAGTGAGCTGTTTACATTAATCTGTGTCACAAAATGCTCTTCTTCATCAGCATCTGAGTGTGTGATTAAAACGAGAGTAGAGCACCATCTGCTGTTAAAATATAACCTCAGAATCGACTCCAGAGAGAATCACCGCACGTTCTGGAGATCAATCCACAAATGAATACTGCATTGATTAATCGTCACAGCCCTTCCTGATATAGACTGAAACAGAAACAGATGATGATCAGTGTGGCTCTTCTGTGTCCAGGTGTGCCGGTCACCACCGAGCTGCTGAACAAACAGGTGAAGGTGAGTGCTGAGATGGCCATCTTCATCACCATGAACCCTGGTTACGCCGGACGCTCCAACCTGCCTGATAACCTGAAGAAGCTCTTCAGGAGCCTGGCCATGACCAAACCGGACCGGCAGCTGATCGCTCAGGTCATGCTGTACTCTCAGGGCTTCCGCACCGCCGAGATCCTCGCAAAGAAGATCGTCCCCTTCTTCAAGTACGCTCTCGTCTGGATGAGCTGGTGTTGTGTGTGTGTGTGTGTGTGAGGTAACCCTGCTGTTGTGTGTCTCTGCAGGTTGTGTGACGAGCAGCTGTCGTCTCAGTCTCACTATGACTTCGGTCTGAGAGCGCTCAAGAGCGTGCTGATCAGTGCTGGTAACGTCAAGAGAGAACGCATCCAAAAGATCAAACGAGAGAAGCGTGAGCGCGGCGAGAACGTGGACGAGAACGAGATCGCAGAGAACCTCCCGGAGCAGGAGGTGAGCAGAAACTAGACTGTGTTTGATTCTGTTTCCAGTAAAGCAATCTGTGAAGAGGTTAAATCTGTCTGTTACTTCAAATTTCAAAACATTGTCAAATCAGTGTTAATGTTCATAATATCTTCATGCCTTTATAATCTAATGTAGCAGATTTCAGCTGAATAATGTGAAACAATACAAACAATCATGCAGTTGAGATGTTTTTAATAACCTTACATGAATATACTGTATTTTTTCCCCCTACCATCAGATTCTGATCCAGAGCGTGTGTGAGACCATGGTACCGAAGCTGGTGGCTGAGGACATCCCTCTGCTCTTCAGCCTGCTCTCGGACGTCTTCCCCGGTGTCCAGTACATGCGAGGAGAGATGACTGCTCTGAGAGAGGAGCTGAGGAAGGTCTGCGCTGAGATGTACCTCACGTACGGAGACGGAGATGACGTGGGCAGCATGTGGGTGGAGAAGGTAAGACGCGCTTCTTAGGACCAGCACATTAGAGACGGAACGATCACTGGTTTCATATTTTAATCAGTAAAACTGCATTTGATTAACACGTTTTGAACAACTAAGGCTAAATGAATGCTGTCCGGCATGTGCGCTCAGCAGCAGAGCAGTGTAGTGTGGAGTGATCCACACAGACTCATTCACATTCAGTCTGTCTGGACATGCCCTGCTGTAGATTCTGACCGGTTGATTAAAAACAAGCTTATGTGGATTCTACTCTTTTAAACAATTCTGATAAGTTATCTAGAATTATTTATAAAGCATATAAAACACACATAATCATTTATTAATCCGTTATCTTTTTGAGCTTTTTTTTATTTAAAGGCTGAAATGTGATATTTACTGTTGTATGAAGCTTCAGAAAGTTTTATTTGAGCTTTCGTACATGTTATCAGTCATGTAATCATTTAAAATCGACATCATCTGTAGTGTTATTAACGTTTCTGCTAACAAATATAATTTTCTTTTGTTGTTTTTAAGTTTTACATTTAAACTAAACGATTTATGTGTCAGTGCTTCTTGAATATTTCCAGCACAGGCCTGATCTGTCCGAGAATCATTTAAGCACCAACACTTTTACCTTTCTTGTAGAATTGTGCTTCAAATAAAGAACTTTATGTTGACCAGATTGTGACACTGTGTCTACATCGGACCAGAGCAGCATGACAAAATACAATAAAAACCTATTCTGCTGTTTACACTGGATGTGGTGCGTCAAATTCCTGACAGAAAACTAATGCTGCGTTCTATTTCTGACGTATTGACGTAAGTTTCAAATGATTTTCAATGGTTATTTTGTCGCGTCCAGTGACGAGACTGTAGCTGTTGCAGCGCGGAGCGTCAACTGTCTCGTTCAGTGTAGATACGTGTTAGTTAATCATTAACATGTCAATATTGCCTATATGAAAATTTGGGTGCACCTAACTTTTGTGCTGGTACACCTAAGACAAAAAGTTAGGCGCACCAGTGCAAAAAGTTAGTCTAGAGCCCTGTAACCCTGATAGTAGTCATGATGAGATCTTCTGTTACGTTTCTACAGACACACAGCAAGTTTCGAGCGGTTTCTTCTTCTTCCCCCTCAGGTGCTGCAGCTCTATCAGATCACCCAGATCAATCACGGTCTGATGATGGTCGGTCCGTCCGGCAGCGGTAAGACCATGGCCTGGAGAGTGCTGCTCAAAGCCCTGGAGCGGCTGGAGGGTGTGGAAGGTGTCGCTCACATCATCGACCCCAAAGCCATCAGTAAAGACCACCTGTACGGCACGCTTGACCCCAACACCCGCGAGTGGACCGACGGGCTCTTCACACACGTGCTCAGGAAGTGAGTCCCTCACTACGGCTCTGATGCTAGTTTAGGGTTCAAACATAATGCGTTACTTTCCATAAAAAGTATTTAGTTTTTTTAGGGAGTAACACAATATTGTAAAGTATTAGTTTTAAAACTTACTTTCCCTGACACTGGTGTCTTGACTCTTCCTCATGTACTGTGTTTGCACTCGTTCAGGATCATCGATAACGTTCGTGGAGAGCTGCAGAAGCGCCAGTGGATCATCTTCGATGGTGACGTAGATCCGGAGTGGGTGGAGAATCTGAACTCTGTGCTGGACGACAACAAACTCCTGACTCTTCCCAACGGAGAGCGTCTGAGCCTGCCGCCCAATGTACGGAGCATCTGACCTAACGCTGTGTCTGTAGTGTGTGTGTGTGTGAGGATGATGGTGATGATGATGCTGCTCTCGTCACACAGGTGCGCATCATGTTCGAGGTGCAGGACCTGAAGTATGCCACACTGGCCACCGTGTCTCGCTGCGGGATGGTCTGGTTCAGCGAGGACGTTCTCAGCACAGACATGATCTTCAACAACTTCCTGGCACGTCTGAGGAGCATCCCGCTGGATGAGGGTGAGGATGAGGCCCAGCGCATGAGGAAGGCCATGGAGGATGAGAGTGAGGAGGCTGCTTCACCCATGCTGCAGGTACAGAGTAACAGCACGACAGTTGATCTAAATTTCAGCGGTCGCTCTGTATCTCCAGTACTGTGTCTCAGTGAGAGGATATATAATGATCCACACATATAAAATACAGTGCTGGTTGAGAGCTGAAGAAATAAAGGCTCCTCAGAAGATGTGAGGTGTTTTGGAGGCTTGTGAAGATCATTGCTCCGCTGAGAAACAGTAAAAGTAAAGCTTTGAGATCCTGATGATCAGATTCTTCTTGAAAATGATTGATGGAGAATCCAAGTAAAGCTGAGCTGCTTCAGTCCAGTAAGAGTCCATCTGGAGACATGACCAAAGTTATTCTGATGCTTACTTTTGTAAAATCTTGACTGATTTTGATCAAGAGGATTTCTGTAATTACACTGAAACCGCTTTTGCTGGATATAACACTCTGCAGAAGACACACAACAAAACACATGAGGCGATTGAGTGTGAAACAGAATAGTTTGATCATGTTGATCATTTAGAGGCCTTAAAACCTCACATCAAATATGATACTGTATCTTTGTAAGATTAAATTAAAAACATTGAAACAAGGATCTGGAAGTACTGATGGAACATGAAGAGAATCTGACCTGATAATGATAGTCCTGTTCTGTGTGCTGTTTATCTTGCCCTCTGTTATCTCACTTGTAGAGTTTTTAGAGCCTCTGTTGTTTTATCCTCAGATCCAGAGAGATGCTGCTGCCGTCCTCCAGCCGTATTTCACCTCCACCGGTCTGGTCATCAAAGCTCTGGAGCACGCGTCTAAGATGGAGCACATCATGGACTTCACTCGTCTGCGCTCTCTGAGCTCACTCTTCTCCATGCTTCATCAGGCCTGCCGAAACGTTGCCCTCTACAACAACAACCACCCAGACTTCCCCATGCCCATCGACCAGCTGGAGAAGTACATGCAGGTACAGCACTTCTAACAAATGGTGTCAAAGCAGCTTGACAGCGTTAAACCGTCTGCTTTTCAGTTACAGTCAGTTCATCGATTCAGTGATGTCATCATCCAGCTTAGTTTAGAATCAGAATCGTAAATGTGTCCCTGGAGCACAAAACTAGCCATAAGTACCGTCATAACCAGTCATTTTTGATTAGTAATGTGCATTGCCTTCATTTGGACAAATTTACAGGTGATTTTCTCAATATTTAGATGTTGTTGTTTTTTTGCACCCTCAGATTCCAGATTTTTAAATAGTTGTATCTCAGCTAGATACTGTCCTATATTATATTGGAAAGTTTAATTATTCAGTTTGTATAAACCTCAATTTAAGGAAATTGACTCTTGTAACTGGTTAGTGCCAAAGCGAGCTAACCTTACCCCTCTCTGTGCTGCAGAAATACCTGATCTATGCGGTGCTGTGGTCGTTCTCGGGCGACAGCAGGTTGAAGATGCGAGCAGAGCTGGGAGAATACATCCGGCGCATCACCACCGTGTCTCTGCCGTCTGCTCCGAACGTGCCCATCATCGACTACGAGGTGCGAGCGGACTCGTCTCAGATTGAGCGTGTGTCGGAGCGAGGAGTGATTCTAACACTGCTCTGAATCCTCAGGTGTCCATCACGGGCGAGTGGCAGTCCTGGCAGGGCAAGGTGCCTCAGATCGAAGTGGAGACTCACAAGGTGGCATCTCCAGACGTGGTGGTGCCGACCCTGGACACGGTGCGTCACGAAGCGCTGCTCTACACCTGGCTGGCCGAACACAAGCCTCTGGTGCTCTGTGGGCCGCCCGGCTCTGGGAAAACCATGACTCTGTTCAGCGCCCTGAGAGCCCTGCCGGATATGGAGGTGAGGAACTCGCTTTTAATCATGAAACGGACACAGAACACACAGGTTTCAGATTTAAATGGTATTTTTGCAGCTTAAAATTCACAGACAGTAATGTACATACAGCGTTTTGATTTAAGTGCACCGATCTACTGTTGATGTACCCAGTTCTGTCACATCGGTGTGCTAGAGTATATTCTGTTTTTATGATTGGATTGCCTGTTTTCCAAAGCATCATGCCCTACAGAAGAACCAGTGCAGTGTTCTTAAATCAGATGCACTGTGTTCTGTGAAGCTGGCTCGACTGGACTCTTGTGTAATGTGTTCTCCAGGTGGTGGGTTTGAACTTCTCCAGCGCTACGACCCCAGAGCTGCTGCTGAAGACCTTCGATCATTACTGTGAGTACCGCAGGACTCCTAACGGCGTGGTTCTGGCTCCAGTGCAGCTGGGAAAATGGCTGGTGCTCTTCTGTGACGAGATCAACCTGCCTGACATGGACAAGTATGGCACGCAGCGGGTCATCTCCTTCATCAGACAGGTGCGTGTCGCTGTGAGTGTGTGTGCAGTGGTGTGTGTAAACGGTGTAACCCGTGCTGTGTTGTCTTCAGATGGTGGAGCACGGAGGCTTCTACCGCACCTCAGACCAGACGTGGGTGAAGCTGGAGCGGATCCAGTTCGTGGGCGCCTGTAACCCTCCGACTGACCCCGGCAGGAAGCCTCTCTCTTACAGGTGCGTTCCTCTTCCTCTCTAATACTGAGATGTGTTGAGTGATGTCCTGACTCATGTGAGCTGTGCTCTGCAGGTTTTTGCGTCACGTGCCGGTGGTGTATGTGGACTATCCTGGCCCTGCCTCGCTCACACAGATCTACGGCACCTTCAACAGAGCCATGCTCAGACTCATCCCCTCGCTGCGCACCTTCGCTGAGCCGCTCACGGCCGCCATGGTCGAGTTCTACACAATGTCTCAGGTTTGCAGTAAAGCCTTTTCATTGATCGTTTTCACATGAAGTCACACACTTATAGGAACGCTCACCTGGAGAGCCAAACGAGGCTCTGCTCCTCTGACCGCCAGCTACTTTGACACAGTTTTTAGTGATTGAAATATTGTCAAGTGCTTAATATGCGTGGAAAATGGCAAAAGCTTGCATTTTGTTTTATTCTTTTAAGCGGTAATGTAAATATTAGCGGCTTGGAGACCGGTGTAAAGTTGACAGGCTTGTCCTTCAGATCTGTGAGTGTTTTGTTCTCTGGGTCTTCGAGCCGGTCACGTGATGAATGATATGAATGCTCATGGGTTGACTCTTTGGTGTGTTTGAACAGGAGCGCTTCACTCAGGACACACAGCCACACTACATCTACTCTCCCAGAGAGATGACCCGCTGGGTCCGAGGTATCTTTGAGGCTCTACGTCCGCTGGAGACGCTGCCTGTAGAGGGACTGATTCGCATCTGGGCTCATGAAGCCCTGCGACTCTTCCAGGACCGGTGAGTTTGAACAAATCATTCACCCAAAAATTAAAATAACCTTATGATTTACTCATCCTAAAGCCATCCTAGGAGTACATGACTGTCTTCTTACAGACTAATCTAATTGGAGGTATATTTAAAAACACCCTGCATGTTTTATTACGGGTGGATGCGCTTTATTGGCTACTTTTGGAATATTGAAAAATAACACCCATTTACTGCCATTATGAAGCTTGGAAGTGCCAGGATGTTTTTAAATATAACTCTGGGTTTATCTGGAAGAAGAAAGTCCTATACACCTAGGGTGGCTTGAGGGTGAGTAAATCATGGGGTGGTTTTCATTTTTGTGTGAACTGTCCCTTTAAGACTCTTTTCAGATCACTTTGTTACAATTTTACTTCCTGTTTTGGAACAATGTTGCATTTTTTTCTAACAGTGTTACATTTTAAAGCGTCAGCAGCAAATCTATAAGTATGTGTTTGTTCTTGTGATATTGCACATGGATTGAGATGATTCTTCTCACAGATTGGTGGAGGACGAGGAGAGACGCTGGACCGATGAGAACATAGACACAGTCGCCCTCAAACACTTTCCCAACATTGACCGCGACAAAGCCCTTAACAGACCCATCCTCTACAGCAACTGGCTCTCCAAGGTGAGTGATCGAGACTGGACTCTGCCGGACGTCAGCACAGACTCGGATGACTGACCGCTTCTGTTCTCCTGCAGGACTATGTTCCCGTGGAGCAGGAGGAGCTGCGTGACTATGTGAAGGCCAGGCTGAAGGTGTTCTACGAGGAGGAGCTGGACGTTCCTCTGGTGCTCTTCAATGAGGTTCTGGATCATGTTCTGAGGATCGACAGGTACTGAGAGCTGAGGAAGCACTGTTTATGCCACAGCCATATCACCCTGCAGCCCAAGCCTGGTTGCCCACTGAAGCTAAGCAGGGTTGAACCTGGTCAGTACCTGGATGGGAGACCTCCTGGGAAAACTAG
>JAUCMR010000109.1:1354999-1366831 GCA_032357425.1 Enteromius argenteus
CAATTCAATTCAATTCAATTCAAAATTGCTTTATTGGCATGACTGCAAAGGTACAATATTGCCAAAGCTTGAGAATACGTGTACAAACATTAAAATAACAATGAAAAGATTAACATTACATGTGTGTCTCTCTCTCTCCGTGTGTGTGTGTGTCTCTCTCTCTCTCTCTCTGTGTGTCTCAGGTGAGGTGGTTCCTCCGCGGACGCTGACCGAGGCTGGGACGATGGCGGTCTGCTACAGTGCAGCATGGGATGCTAAAGTAGTGACCAGTGCGTGGTGGGTTCATCATCATCAGGTGAGCGGCGGGACACACAGAGACGGAGTCGTCCGGTTCAGACGCTCATGTGCTTTATCTTCCTCAGGTGTCCAAAACCGCTCCGACGGGAGAGTATCTGACCACCGGCAGCTTCATGATCAGAGGTCAGGGTTCTTCTGTGCTGTTTTATGAATATATCACGTGTTTAAAAGTTGTTTACAGAATAATTTTTGTTTTGTTGTTCCACAGGAAAGAAAAACTTTTTGCCCCCTTCATATCTGATCATGGGCTTTGGGTTTCTGTTCAAGGTAAGAATGCTGCTGGAATCATGTATTAATGCTGAGACGAGTGGCTCAGGGCTTAACTCTTTCCTCACCAGCGGCTTTTAAAATAGTTGCCAGAATTTGTAACCATTTCACAAAAATTTTATGGCACTCAGAATATTAGTTGCATTAAAATCTGAATCTGCAGTATATTCTGCTTTTAAACAAAATGTTGTATTCTAGCTTCATGCGTTTGTGTTTAATCAACACTTGAATGTTGCAAGTTTCATGAAAAAAAACCACACGTTTTGGACAGTTGATGAAATTGAGCTTTGTCAAAGACTCGGCCTGCATCGGATCCAGAACAATGATCAGAACACAGATGAGATGATCAGGAGGAGACTCTGTCATAAACTACAGACACTGTTTTCATACGTGCGCTTGATTCTGCTGCTCAGTGCTCATCAGAAGATAGCGCCACCTACAGTAGAACAGCAGAAACACATCCTGTCATAGAGAGAAAGATCTGTATGTCATCGTTCATATCACACGTTCAGTTTTCCAGTCTCTGTGCGTCTGCGGTTGTAGGTGGATGATCAGAGTGTTTTCAGACATCGTGGAGAGAGGAAGATGAAGACGCTGGATGAGGAAGAGGAGAGTGTGATCTCCAGCACTGCAGATCTCCTGGAGGAAGGAGAAGAACTCTTAGGTGTCAGCTCACTAACATCATCTCCATCAGTCTCTTGTTCTCCAGCCTTCTGTCAGATGATGGACGTCTGTCCTGTGTGTGTGTGTGTGTCCAGAGGAGGACAGCGAGGATGAGGCTGAGGAGCAGCAGGAGTCCAGCAGATCTGCAGACGAGACCACTGCATGCATCCAGGAGGAAGAGGAAGAGGACGAGGACGTGGAGGAGGAAGAACAGAGCGCAGAGATCAGCTTCCCAGACACCAGCATCTCTCTGACACACCTGCAGCTGAACAGGTGAGGTTCTCCCTCACTCCTCCTGCTTCAGCGCTCAGAGACGGACGACTGAGTGTGTGTTTCTCCACAGGACTCTTCAGAGCAACGCTCTCAGACCAGACGAGCCCCAGCAGGTGAGTTACACACCTGAGATCAGCTCTTCATCTGAGACTGACCAGAGTTAACAGGTGTGTGTGCTGCAGGTCAACTCGGAGACACACGCCAAGAAGCACCTGACGGCCAGGCAGCGCAGGTCAGACAACACGCCTATTTCTGACAGCTAAAAAAATAATTGCAACTTTTCCTCAGAACTTTTTCCAATTCTGGCTCTTTTTTTTTTTCTCAAAATTAAGACGTTTTATTTTTTAATTTATTAAAAATTAATACATTTCTCAATTTATATCTCACAATTTTGAAAAAAAGTCATGATTAGCTTTTTTTTTGTGTGTGTGTAGCAGAAACATGCTCCTGTAGATCAAAGCAGCTTCACTTTTATAACAAAAAATATGTTTGTCTTGTTTCTCTACAAATTCTGGAACGTGAACCGACTATTATGTCTTGCTTTCTGAATTATACAAGACAATTTGGATATTTTTTCTCATAAAACAACACATAATATCTTAAAGTAATTTTACTTGTAAACTAAATGCATCTTAATTCCATCATTTGAAGGTATTATAAGATTATAATATAAAACCACAAAAATCCAAAGAAAATAATTTCGTGTGTTGATATGGTACAGGACAATAGTGTTACATAATTGTATTTAATTAAGGGTCAGGAAGTACTGGATGAGTAAATCATGACTGAATTTTTATTTTTGGGTGAACTGTTCCTTTAAGCCAGTCTAAATCAAAGACATCCGATAGATCAGCATGATTAATTAATCAGATCGCTGTCATCAGGGACATGAAGAAGAAGCAGAAACCAGAGGACACAGATGATCCGGAGGAACCCGACTCTAAACCGCCGGACACTTCGAGCCTGACACAGACGTGTAAGAACGGAGCGGTCAGTCAGCCGCTGAAGAGAGGACAGAAGGTCATTAAACTAATGAGCAGCGCTCTTCATGTCTAACATACGTGTTACTGATGAGTCGTGCTGATGCTTGACTGTTTTTCCAGAATAAACTGAAGAAAATAAAGGACAAATACAAAGATCAGGATGAAGAGGACCGAGAGCTGATGATGAAGTTGTTGGGGGTCAGTATTAGATGAGTAACTAGTAAAGTAATGCATTACGGTTCAGTTTAGAAGGAAATAGCAGTTACGTTTTCTATTAAATATCTCCAGTTCCTCTGTTTCTGATGTCCTGACTGACAGCTCTGGGGTTGCCATGTTGAGAGAAATCAGGAGTAAGAGCAGACTTACTGTAGATCTAGACTAAATTTCAACATGTATTTACTCAAAAACACATTTAGTGTTCCTCAAAATCAATAAAAACTCAGAATATTATACAAATCTGCAATAATTAAATGTAAACAAGACACATATCATTTATGTATTTAATCCCATTTTGTTAACCAGTGTCTCTGATACTGACCTTCAATGATCCAGTTCAACCATACTAAGTGAAGAATGACACATCGGTGTATAACAGTGTTGATCTTTCTTCTCCTGCGTCATATTCTTCATGTGATTAGTTTGATCTGTCCTCTGCTGTACAGACCAGCATCTACATCTCCTTCAGACTGAGACACATTCACTTCACTTTTACTGTGAGAGAGCTTTTATATATGTAAAAGAAGATCTTTTTTATATTAAAAACACGCAAGCAAGCCCTGCCAAGTAACTAATTAACATATTAAGAGTAATGCAACATTGTAACATCACTTTTAAAAGTAGCTTTCCCCGACACTGAACATGAGCTGGCAGCTGCAGAAACATGCAGTAAACACACAGAAAGACACGAAATGCTCTTTTCTAATTTAAAGATGGTTTCTGTGGTTGTGCGTCTGTCATTCACACGTAATGAAAACAGTCTGCAGGATCCAATAAAGAGGAAAAAGGAAAGAAAGGCAAGAAGGGAAAAATTAAAGAAGAACCGCTAAAGAAACCTCAGCCTCCTCAGAAAGGAGCCATGAAGCCCAAAGCTGAAAACACCGTCCGGAGGAACGAAGATCCTGAAGATGCTGAAGATCCTGCAGGAGCAGATCAAGACGTGAAGGTCACAGTGCTGATTCATGACCTATAATATCTGACAGGTAAAATAATACACGTGTGATCTGTGAATAAAGAGCTGTGATTGTGTTTCAGGAGACGGAGGAGCTGGACAATCCTGCTGCGGAGGTGAGTGTGTGTTCGTCTGAAAGAGAAGAGCAGCCCCAGCGTGAACACATCTGAACAGCATCGGTGCTGGACTGTAGTTATGGACGTCTGTGTCCTTCACTGTCAGTGATGTGTGTAAGCGTGCTGTGATTTTATTGTTTCAGGATAGTGAGAACATTCTGGACTCGTTGACCGGTCTGCCTCATCTGGATGATGTCTTGATGTTCGCGGTGCCGGTTTGTGCTCCTTACATGGCCCTCTCCAACTACAAGTATGTTTTCAGAACAGATCGGCAGCGTTACACATCACAAAATCGAATAATAGCAGAAATAATACCTGCTCCCATAGACCAGTGATTTAGTCCTGTTCTGACTCCAGGTACAAGGTGAAGCTAACTCCAGGGACCCAGAAGAAGGGGAAAGGTAAGGACTGTGTTATTGTGGAGCTGTAATGCTGCAGGTGTGTTTGTGATCTAAGCGTGATCTGTGACCGCAGCGGCCCGCACCGCCGTCATGAGCTTCATGCGCGGGAAAGATGCCAGCGCTCGAGAGAAGGACCTCTTCAGGAGCGTGAAGGTATGGCTCTCATCAATCTGATCAGAACTGAAGGTGTGTGTGACGTCAGGTGACGTGACGCTGCTGTTTTACAGGATACGGATCTGTCCAGAAACATGCCTGGGAAGGTCAAGGTCTCTGCCCCAAACCTGTTAGCAGCGAAGAAGAAGTGAAGCTGTGGAAGATTTCTCCTGAGACGCTGAGCACATCCCATCATGCTTTTAATTACCAAACACTGAATTTTTACATTATAAAACTGAAATGGTTTAAGCTTTAAGTTGTTGTTTTTCAAGCAAATAATTTTCCCTCATCAACTCTTTAACGTTTCATTATAAATGAATAAAAATAACAATAGAAATGTGAACGTTGCACCATTTATTTTCCATGTTGGAAAAAAAAGTGATATGAAACAATACAAAATTGTGGGCTTTTATACAAAACTGCGTCAGAAGATCAGGATCAGATCTGTGACGGATCATGAGGATTAGTTTGATAGATCATCCTGAAGAGACTCTCACTTCATTCCCTTACTGTGGTTTTGTACAGGAAGTGCTGATTGTTTGGTTACAATTAGAAAAATTATTACAAACTGTAACAACGAAAACAGACCATTGACCAGTGTTTGATGTTTTTAATGCAGATGTGCTATTAATAAATGTAGTTGAAAATATTTAAATAAAATCAGGCATTGTTTTTTTTTGTCCAGTGGAATAAATCATTTTTCTGCTACAATCTTAGCTGACACTGACTTTCCCAATCCATGAGACGAGACGCTAACTCATCAGAAAAGTCTCTGGTTTCTCCGCACAGGTCAAGTGATTGTCTTCTAGGAGTCTCCGGCGGTTCTCTGTCTGAGTCGAAGGAGCAGGGCTTTGGGCAGAACATCCCACACCAGCTCCAGGCGCTTCCGGTGCAGAACGCCCACATCCAGACACAACCTGGACATCCACACAATCAGAGCTTAGAGAGAGCCCAGGACAGAACGCATGACGCTTCGCTCAAACACTCACCTGACCAGAGATTTGGGCTGAACCGTGAAAATCAGTAAGTCGTTGCTGTGAGCCTGTGAAGAACGAGGAAGAAACGAGCACAGCTCAGTGGATCCAGACTGACGCTTCGAGAAAACATCCTGATCAAGCCTACACCCGTCTCAAAACTACATTATTCTAGTTCTAAATTAAAGGATTTGTTCACTTCCAGGATAAAAATTCTTAGTTTGCTCCATGTCAAGATGTTCTTATCTTTCTTCAGTCATAAAGAAATTAAGTTTTTTTTTGAGGAAAAAACTCCAGGATTTTTCTCCATATAGTGGACTTAGACTGAACATCCAAAATACAGTATTTCTTTGTGAGTAAATTACCAGGAAATGTTTTATTCTGGAAGTGAGCTAATCCTTTGATATATTGATGTTTTGCTCACAGCCTGCTGATGAGAGAGGAGATTATTGGCGCATCCTCCGAACACGAAGACTTCTCCATCAGGACCCAAACACGCCGTGTGCCACAGCCTGCAGAAAACACAGCAGCATCAGCACCAGAGAGACTCTACAGACACAGAGAGGAAGGTGAGACGCACCTGGGCCGCTCCGTGTGCTCGTGTCTGAGTGGCTTCCACTCGTTCCTACTGATGCAGTACAGCCAGGCGTCGCCTGCAACACACACACACACACGTTCATGAAGCGCCTCTGTTTGAGAGACCAGGAGCGTCTCGTCTGTGTTACTCACTAAGAGTTTCTCTGTCGGTCGTGAAGCCACCAAACAGAAAGATGTGATCCGCAGACACCGGAGTGAAGGAGTGCCACGAGCGCCCGACCGGACCCTGCTGAGGAACGCTCCTGAAACACACACACACACTTCAGATGACCCTCACTGACCTCTGAGCAGAACAGCCCACAGAGGACTATCCTCTCTACCACGGCTGCTGTGAAAACCTAGCATTTATAAGCATTGTGATTTACAAAGTGAATTTAAGCAATTAAAATGCATTTAGCAGTGAAAGAACTTATTTTGTCTGAAGATGCTGCTCATAGAGAGTGTGAGTATTGAATAGACTTATGATGTTATTTTTTTCTACTGTAGCTTTTTTGTCCTATTCCTTGCAAATAGCTATTTCATGAAATTAATTGTTACAGTTATATAAAATTACTCCGATTTGTCATACCCTACGATAGAGTAATGTTTAATTAAGGCTCAGTCAGGATTTTATCAAACACTGTACGTACATCTCACTCCATTCCCACGTGTCCAGGTCGATGCAGTACAGATCATTCAGCCGCTGATCCTGCAAAATATTCAGCTTTGAACACAAACCATGCTCAAAGACAGCTGGCATGAGTATAGTTAGCACTCCCCAGTAACACACACCATGTACCGTCCTCCGAACACGTAGCCTCGGTTTGCGACGGTGGCACAGGCGTGAGCGGCTCGAGGTGACGGAGGGTCTCCCTGCACACACACACACACACACACACACAGAGTGTCAGAACCGCATGCACACAACACACCTGGAGGACTACAGCTGTAACACCTTTGTGATGGGCTGGCTCCACACTGACGTCTCCAGATCCAGAACGTGGATGTGATTGTTCCAGCCTCGTCCTGCGTGATTGCCCTGAAAAACAGTTTCTCGTTACGGTCGTGTCGCTGCTGACGGCCGGCTGATGAAGACACACTCACCATGAAGGAGTTCTCGTCTAGCTGGAACGTTCCTCTGTGCCCGGGTTGTGCAATATAGCCGTAGCCCCCGAAATACGCCAGCCTGCGGAGACAGACCACAAACAGCTGGAGGACAGCCACGGGATCTGACCAATCAGATGGTGCTTGAGGAAGACGTACTTGTTTCTGTACACCCAGCAGCCCAGCTTGTCTTTGCAGGTCGGCGCCAGACCCTTCAGCTCGCTCATCTTCTCCCAGCGGAGCACAGACGCTCTCAGATTCAGACGGTACACCTGCGGACAAACCACAAAACACATGTCTGTGTGAAGCTCTGCGCTGATCCGGGGTCTGCTTCAGGAGCGAGGCTCACCAGATTAGTGTTTCCTCGGGCCTGGTGTCCGCCGAACAGATAGAGAACGCCGTCCACAGATGAGCCACAGCTGCCGGACATGGAGCTGGGCACCTCGCCCTCCGAGCGCTGCATTCTCCTGCGGACCATCAATAACACACACACACACACACAGTGTTAGCGGCGGTAACTCTCCAGGGGTCGAGTGATGCCAGGGATTTACCATCTTCCCGTCTCCATGTTGTATATCCAGACTTCGTTTTTCGGCAAATACAAGTCGATGAACTCAGCCGCTTCGGTGTCAGCATTCTGATAGAACGACAGGGGTGATATAAACACACAGTATAAACGTCTTCAGGATGATGTATGACGGACCTTATATGTGTCTTTAAACACGTACCTTGTATCCTCCCCAAACAAACATGCAGCCACGGTCAATGACAGCGATGTGACCACTACGCTCCGCCGGACACTCTCTGGACACAAACACCTCCTCCTGCTCCACCTGAAGCCAATCCTCCTGTCCTGCAGCCCACTCCAAGTCATCTTCATCATCCTCATCTTCCATGTTTAGTAAAGGATCTTCCTCCATGTCTGACACTAGTGTGAGATGTACATGTTACTGATGAAACATCGTTCAGCACATGATTCATTCATCTGTAGGCTGTCAACAAACACATTTAGGACAATCCCACAATAAAGTCCACATCATCGTGTATTTACAACAAAACTCCTCTGCAGAGCTTCATATGGTCAGTATGTTACGTGTCATCTTCAGCAGTGATTAAATGTCGCTTGAACTGATAATTAGTCACTAGTGTTGATCAAATCGAGTGGATTATCTTCTCGGATCAGTCACACGCGATCGTGTTGTTTTGACGGAGCAGCTGATTTCCGCTCACCGCTGCTGAATAATGACAGAAAACTACTTACATCGATGAGAACTAGTACTGCTGTCGCTTCTGAGGGTTACACGACTGAGTCATGGAAAGAAGCCTGTCATGAACAGCGATGCTCTAGTGAATTAAAAATATTTTAATGCAGAAAGGCCTCACCGGAAATATATTCTGGTTAAATTACGCCGCCATATTAGTGAGGTCAGCCTGTGTACACTGCGCATGCGCCGCGCATAGAAGCGCGCGTTACGCAACAGCCTAAACATGAAAGATCGTTAAAGAGCGCTGTTTGAAACATGATTTAACCGTGTTATGATGACAGATTAGTTATTTTAATGATTCGGCGCGAGTTTGGACTTATTTGGTCTTACTATGGATCTGCTGGTTTGCTAATAATCGGTTTGAACGGAAGAACAGAGAAGCGCGAAACGCCTCAGAATTTCAGGTTTGTTTGTTTTTTTCCGTTAGAGCTTATTTACCTCACGCAAATGATTTATGATAACCAGTTAGTCTCCGTAACCAGGTACCAATCCAGTGTTCACACACCGTACTCGTGTGTCGTGTTGTTAATAGAGAAATCCGTTTTGTTTTAGTTTCTTTACTCAAAGACACCCTTTATGATCGTTAACTAACCCTAACTCGAGTTAACTAACCCCGGTCTGGATGCGATCTGCTTCTAGGCTCGTTCAGAATGAAGCTGCAGTGTGATGTGGAGGTTGTGAACCGGTTGTTACCGTCGATGGGTGTGAGGAGTAAGGGTCGGTCCAGCCGCGCGGTTCTGTCCATCGGGAAGCACGTGGACCGGAGCCTGTACCTGCTGGTCTGCACCGCTAAAAACCGCAGCGGAGCCAAATACAAGGCGAGAGACAGCCTTCCTTCTTCCGTGTGTTCCGTGACTGCTGTGGACCAGCTCCTGAATCTGTGTGTGTTTCTCTGCAGCTGAAGGAGAACATCGAGAAGTTCTTCACCTGGTTCGTGGAAGAGGGCAAAGCCACGGTTCGGCTGAAGGAACCTGCGGTCGACATCTGTCTGAGTAAAGTAAAGATGCTTTCATTCTTACCTGAGAAAGCTGTGCTGTCACGTTTGAGAGACAAGAGAGAGGTTTTTTAATAAATGCGTCTGCAACATCCAGCCAATCCAGTGCAGCTATTATTGTCTTTTTGTAGTAGTGAACCAAAAATCTAAAGATCAGGCATCAAGGTACTTGATAACTCTCCACTACTGTATAAACTAAGGACTGATTGGCATTTTGAGTGAGTCTGTGTTCTTCCTAACTTTGAGTTACTTAAAAGAAGGGGAATCCCATGAAAAGTTTGACATTTATTTACTGTTGCAGCCAGCTTTGTGCTGCAAGTATAATGTTATAATAATAAACTGGATTGATATCTGCTTTTTTGGTCACGGTAGACTCGAGGTCGTTGTGCAGATTCCTGCTTTATTCAGCTGTTTATTCAGTTTTGGCTGAATATTAAAGGAGTCGTATGATGTGATTTTAAAGATTCAAGGGTTTTCTTTCTCTTTGGAGTGTTACAAGCTGTTAGTGCATAGATAAGATCCATAAAATTGCAAAGATTAAAGTCTCAAAACCAAAGAGATATTCTTTATAAAAGTTGAGTCAGTTCCACACGTGTGTCACTGTTGGAAATTTAGCATAACACCACCCAAATGTTTGCATAAAGAAAGAAGGCTTTTAACAATAATGTACGGTATGTGGAAAATAATGTTGTTGTTTTTTAACCTTACACCACCGGATACACATTGTTTAAGACCAAGTAATGTTATTCTTAGCATCATCATTTGACCCCTTAAAGTTTACACCCAGTGTCTGCTGGTGGACTGTGGTTGGCAGTATTCTGACCTGGTTCTCAGACGTCGGGGGAATATCTGCTGCTTCGCTCTAGTTCCTGCACAGACCTGCTTTTACATAAATAGAGTAATGATGCTATTAAAAAGCTGAAGATACAAACGGTTTCTAAAATGGTTTGTGCTTGGTTTTTTTAAAATCTTTTTTGTGTGTGTTGCAGGCTGACAGCAACAGCTTGAAAAGCTTCCTCTCTGCTGCTCGGCTGGCTCACAGAGGAAGTGACACGGACTCTCTCCCGCTGTCATCTCTCGGCCCGGCACGCGCCCGAGATGTGGAGAAACCCAAGAAGAAGCTCAGCATTCTGTCCAGGAAGGACTACCCGCTGGCGTCCAGCTTCCCGTACTCTCTGGAGCAGCTGCAGGTGTCGTACTGCAGACTGACCCGAGTGGACCTGCGCATGCTGACCCTGCGAGCGCTGCGCCGGCTCGACCTCAGCAACAACCACATCAAGAAGCTGCCCTCCACCATCGGAGACCTGAGCTGCCTCGCCGAGCTCATCCTGCACAACAACCACCTGGAGAGCTTTGGAGACGTCCTGTGCTCCTCCAGCCTGCAGACGTCACTGCAGCACCTGGACCTGAGTCAGAACCAGCTGCAGGTCCTTCCCGCTCGCTTCTGTCAGCTGCAGCAGCTGGTCAACCTCAAGCTGGACCACAACAAGCTCCTGCGGCTGCCTTTCCACATAGGACGCCTCTCCAAGCTGCGCTTCCTGTCTGCTGCTCACAACCAACTGACCGTGCTTCCTGCCAGCTTCCGAAAGCTGTGCCTGGAGAACCTGGATCTGTTTGGAAACCCGTTTGTTCAAGCCAACGCTCTGAAACACACGATCCGGCTCACGTTCCCGCTGAAGCTGCAGGAGCTAGCGTCCCGCACCGTGGTGGAGCTCAGGTGAGGCCCGTCTAGCGCCGCTTCAGTAAAAAACTCAACAAACTGCTTCATTTAACAGTGGTTTACTGAATAAAATGCTCTTTCTTAATAAATTCAATTATTACTTTTCTTAAGGATAATAATCTACCTCAGCTTCTGCTGTAAACTCTAGGGACGCTTTAACATTACTATAAGGTTACAACTAATAACTTCATATTAGTGCTGTCAAACGATTAATCGCATTCAAAATAGTGCAGTGTGCGGTGGCTGAGAGGTGCAAAACAAATCACAATTCTGAAAACAAAATAATAAATTACAAAAGCAAATGCAAATCTAAAAAATTAAAAAAATTGGGAAATTGTTATTGGGAAAATTAAACTGCAATTGAGTTATATCAAACGGCATTGAGGGTTGTTTCACACTAGCACTTTTGGTGCGCCCCCAGGTTTTGGAGTTAGAGTCCGGTTCCTTTGCATGATGAACGTTGTCTTCTGACCTCTCGTGCGCACCCGCACACCAGATTCCGCGTTAAGGGTCGTGCCTGCAGGTGTGCGACTGTACACACTGTACCAGCACTCAGACTGACCTGAGATTTGCCCCGTAAACATTTCAGCAGTAAAGTATAGTCCCGTGTGTATGTGGTGCAGAAAAAGCACTCATTTTGCCGTCACACAAGACATGTTTGAACTCCTGATCCACGGCTGTTTACCACAGACACATTTATCCATTATTTTGATTTCAATTCTAAACATTGCTACTCAAATCCAGTTGTTATGACTATTTATATATATATATATATATATATATATATATATACACACACACACATACAGCTCTGGAAAAAAATAAGAGACCACTGCAATTTACTCCTAAATCAGTATCTATCTGAGTATTCTAAGCTC
>JAUCMR010000110.1:99242-117255 GCA_032357425.1 Enteromius argenteus
GGTGCGGCTGTAGGTCCTGTATCCGGTGTGTGTGTGTGTGTTGTACCGGTTCGGCTGTAGGTCCTGTATCCAGTGTGTTGTGTGTGTGTGTGTGTGTGTGTGTGTTGTACCGGTGCGGCTGTAGGTCCTGTATCCAGTGTGTTGTGTGTATGTGTGTGTGTTGTACCGGTGCGGCTGTAGGTCCTGTATCCGGTGTGTGTGTGTATGTGTGTGTGTTGTACCGGTGCGGCTGTAGGTCCTGTATCCAGTGTGTTGTGTGTGTGCTGTACCGGTGTGGCTGTAGATCCTGTATCCAGTGTGTTGTGTGTGTGTGTGTTGTACCGGTTTGGCTGTAGATCCTGTATCCGGTGTGTTGTATGTCCTCCTGTGATTCTGGGGTGTAGAGTGACCAGTTGTCTGAATCGGCATCAGTTTGTCTGTGTTGGATCATCCAGGATGATTCGGAGCCACTGTCAGGCCCCTCAACGGCTCCACACAACACGTGCTGATACTGCCGTCCGTCCCAGTGACCCTCACAGCCGCCTGAACCCATCGACAGCGTGCGGGGCCTGCGCTCATACCTGAGACAGAGTCACATCACATCATTACTGCAGCCCTCAGCAGACAGTCACAGTCTATATGTCTCAGGAGCGTCAATGACAATACATGCAGAGCAGAGACTCTGGCTTAAAGCAAAGGCCAAATTCTATCCACATTAGTTAATTAATAAATTTAATTACTTTTTGGCCTGTACTCTTACAGTATGACAACTATAAATTCTTTTTTGAGTTTCAGTGACAATAAATGTCCAGTGTGGAGCCAAATTATAGTTACAAAACATTTTTAATTAAATAAACATAAAATAAAATTTGAGACCAGGGTTTTTATAGTTCACTAAAACTAAAATAATAGGTTAAATAGGTAAAATAAAAGTAACTAAAATAAAAATAAAATTAAATTTTATTAAAACTAAACTTTATTTCAAATAATTACCAAGGCAACATTTCTCATCGTCATTTAGTTTAACATGATGTACTATGTAGATATTTACAAAAATCTATTTTAAAAAATCACAAAAACACAGAACAAAATGACTAAAACTTGAACTAAAATTAAAATACAAAAATAAAAACTTTAAAGAATGTCAATAACACTACATGAGACTATTGTTTGTCCTTAATTCTATGATACAACCCATTTAAAGACTAAGAACAATATTGTATTACATATGTTGTGCTGCGTTTGGACAGATGTGTGCTGATGAACAGATGTGATTCATGTGTAAATCTTCAGTGATGTACCTGTAGTAGTGAGCGGCTCTGTTATCAGACACATGAGAAGATTTCCTGCTCATCCCAGACACGCTGTAACTCCTCTGTCAAACACACAAATACATTCACTGCTGATGTAGGAGAACCATCAGCCGTCACTCTATATCTCCAGTAATATGTCTCCGAAGGATGAGATGTTAATGATCCAAACACATAATGCAGTGCTGATTGAGAGCTGAAGAAATAAAGGCTCCTCAGAATATGTGAGATGTTTTGGAGGCTTGTGAAAATGAAGATCTTGATGATCAGATTGGAGATGCACTGATTGGAGAACCTGGTACCTGGTAGCCTGATGCTCTGCTTCCTGCCAGGTATCTGTGAGGGGAAGTGACATCATCGTGGAGGTTCTGCAGCTGCGTCTCGGCTCTCTCGGCTCTCTCCAGCAGGTCCTCGATGAAGCGCTGCAGGCGGATCTTTGCGCTGGCTTCCTGGAGCGCCGTGTCCTGCACAAACCTGTCCAGCTCACACACTTCCCTAAAAAAACACACACATGCATCTCACACATCGTCCTACTAGCAGAAATTTCAGTGCATCTGTAATCTAAATGTTCACTCACTGTTGTTTGCGCTGCAGTTGTTCGTCTCTCTCTCTCAGCTCATATCTGAGGCTGGCCAGCATGTCCACAGATATGTCCACCTGCCGCTCCAGTTCGGCCGCCCGCTCCTCCGCCTGATGCTTCTCTCTGTGCATGCGCTCGCTGTCTCTCCTGGCCCTCCTCACCTCCGCGCTCCTGCGCTTCACCTCGTCCTGCAGAGCGTCCAGTTTGAGCGACACGCGCTCCTGCACCTCCAGAGCCAACTGCTGAAGACGGGCCTCCAGCGCTAGCCTGCCCAGCCACGGCACTCCCAGCCGGGCCACGGCGTGTCCGGCATCTGCTTCTGCTTCTGGGGCTCTGGAGCTCACGGCGACTGCCAGCACTGGAGACAGAGATGGTGGCGAGTCCCTCTGGATGAGGATCTTTCGGAGCGGACGGGCCAAACTCAGGGCATCCAGGAGCTCCAGCCGCAGGGGGCGGTCGATTTCGTTCTCTCGCTGGGCGTAAAGGGACATCAGCCCACCCTCAGAGCTCCGGCGAGGGGTCAGACAGAGGTTCTGGCAGGAGTGGACGCTGGAGAGGTGATCCCCAAACCCACACGCCTCTCCACAGGTCGGGCAGCGTAACAGCAGCTCGGTGCTGGTCGACATTCTGTGACGCACTCACACGCTCGAAAAATAACTCCTGAGTCGCATGGTGAAATCATTCAGAGTTCAGGAGCGTTTCAAGAACATTTCAGTAACTTTACGAGCGTTTCCAGAATGTTTAAGGAACTTTAGTAGTGTTGAAAGTTTCAGTAACTTTAGGAAGAACCTTTCAGAAATTTTAGGCGCTTTCCAAGAAAATGTCAGTAACTTTAGCAGTTTTTCAAGAATGTTTTTCAAAAGTGTAGGAGCATTTTAGGAATGTTTCAGGAACTTCAGCAGCATTTCAAGAATATATCCGGAATGTTTCAGTAACTTTCTGAGTGTTTTAGGAACATTTCAGTAGCTAACAGCTTTTCAGTAACATTAGAACATTTTTTTTCAGTGACTTTATAAGAAATGCTTCTGGGCCATTTCAGTAACATTAGGAGTGTTTTAAGGGGCGTTTTTTAGAGTTTCTTCGAGATGTTTCAGTATCTTCTGGGTGTTTCAAAGCTATTTTAGTATTTTCAGTATCTTCTGGAGCATTTCAGTAACGTTTAAAAGAATTTAGGGGCATTTCAGTATCTTCTGGGCTTTGTAGTAACTTTAGGAGCATTTTAGTGTCATTTCAGAAGCATCTTGGGGCATTTCAAGCTCTTCTCAGTATCTTTTTAGTGTCAAGTGTTTCGGGTAACTTTGTCTTCTGTGGTGTTTTTAGGAGCTTTTCCGTCCAAAACAGGCTCATGCAGAATTGCACCTGCAAAAGAAGAACAGAACAAAAAGGATAACTGTAGTAATATTCACACAATAATGAGTTTACAAGTTTCCACGATAACAGTTTATTTGGGTTAATGTGCTTTTAAATCAACTAAATCTAAAGGAGATTCGTATCAAATCTGTGTTTCCTCCCTCATCACCTACTGGTGATTTTAAAATATTAACACATTAATGCATCAAGCCAAACTTTATTCATTAATTTGCTGTTGTATGGTATGTATGTTCTCACAGGAAGTGATGTAATACAGAGAAACACTTACACTGACAGTACACAGCATATATGAGTATAAAGTATTTGTTCACAGCCTCACTCTTGATTAAATAAATCACATGCTCTATAAAGCAAAGGCACTATATTTCAGTGTCTCTCTACTTCCTGCTGTCTTTACATCATTTACTTCATTTCTGTCTACTAGAATATCAAGTATACACTAATTGTCTCTCCATGAGTGTATTTATGATGCATTTTAATGTAAATATAATCAAAAATAGATTCCATAATATTAATGATTTAAATTTGTACGATTTATATATAATGGTGACACTTTATTTCTCAAAATAGTCATGTTGCACAATATTTTTTTTAGAATTCAGTATTTTTCAGGATTCACAAATGAATAGAAAGTCTTTATTTGAAATAATCCATAATACTTTTCATATTTTAGTTTCAATAGCTGCATAAGGTTTTTACTGTATTGAACTTTTAAAAGTATGTCTAATTAGAAGAGGCAAACTATTCAGTACATTATCAAATAAATATGGGTAATTAGTTAGTTTAATTAGAATTATTAAAGTCATTCCAGACTATATTTTCAACCTAATTTCAGAGGCCCTCTCGTGAATTAAAACGCGTGACAGATATTGTAGGTGACGCGCTGACTCCGCGCGCGCGCTCCGTGTTATTTCCGCATGAATATGATGAAGACAAAAGCTCTGGTCCCAGAAAAGCTCCACGAGGATGAAATACAGTCTAGAAATATTCACGCGTGCATCGATTAAACGAAGGCAGTCTTCTGCTCGTGCTCTCTCATTTAGGATTGATTTGCGTGCTTTATGTGGCAGCTGTTACTGAAAGAAGCATCTAGGCTTCACAGTGGAAATACATCGACTGTATCGGAATGTGTGTGAATCACGCGACCCAGCCCAAGAACTTCACGTGCATCATCCAAAAGCATGCAGCAGCTTATTCAAATGAACGTGCAGCATTAAAATAAAAATGAAAAACCCACCGGTTCTCTGTCTTCCGCAGACCCAGCCGCTCCGGTCGCCTCTGACGTCACCCCCGGTCTGGGCGAAGCGGACCGCTCGAGGAGCGTTAAATAGAGCAGTAAGGAAAATGCATTTTTGTGGGAGCGCGCGCGTTACGTTTTGTCGGGCACGCGCAGCTGCGCGAGCGGCGCTGTCCACGCTCAAGTGGTGCTGAAGCTCAAACCGAGAGCAACTTGGTCTGATTAAAATAAGCAACAATTGTGTCCATTATTTCAATACATTAAATATGTCTGAGTGCAGTATTTCTATAGAGCTAGTATAGAGGGAGTTGATGTACTGTCACTTGGTTTTCTCTCTCTCTTTCTCTGTGTGTGTGAGTGAGTGAGAGAAATACAGAAACAGAGGAGTCTCATTGTTCACCATTAGGTGGCGCTAGACTGTATTGTCGTTAATGTGAACTCGACCAAATGGAAGCACTTTGTTTTTCAGTGTAATCAAGAACGCACATGTATGAAGGCTAGATGTGTTTAATTGCTACAATACATCAACTACAACATAAAAATATAGGCTATTTTTACAGTTAAAAACGAACTTTGTTTGTTTTGTTTATTTGGCTGTTTGAAATCTGAACTCTGTTATTTACTACAGTATAAAAACAAATGTAAATAAAATAATTTTAGTATTTTTAAAAAGTCTAACAATTTGATATTGTGCGATTTTGAGTTTGTTGAGTTAGTAAATTTAAGAGAAGTACTAAATAAAAATATGTATTTGTTGATTTAATTGATTACCTGTATGAAATTTGAATGTAATGATTTGTTAGACAGTACAGGAAAACTATATCAAATATATTTATACTATATAAAATATATAAATATTTCAAGTAATATATAAAATATATTTTTACAATTATGTTTTATTATCTGTATGAATTTTTAATCCAAATATTTGCTGAATTGCTGAAATATAGGAAATGTACAACATAAAACCTGCTTAGCTTTTCATTTTTCCTTTTTATATATATATATGTATTTATTTTTATTGCTTCTGTTCCTAGTGTGAAAGATTTTATGGTGTACGGCTTACACATCAGAAGTCGGGACTTGTTATTGTACTCTGTGGAAAGTATAGCACTAGTAAATAGCGAGTATGGAGCTTGTCTCCTGGTGTAGGTGTGTTTGCATAATCAGTAAAGACTCGGAATAATGTCAATAAATAAAGTTTTATTTGAAACATTCAGTAGCCTTAAATATTCACAAGGCGTTTAACAGCGTTTCATTGCACGAGAACAGTTTTCAAAGGCAAAAAGACACTAATATCGAAAGGACCCCGGGAGAATCCAGAGGCCAATCTGCACATCCAAGTGTGCTACTGCAACTCAACTACGATGTTGAAGTTTGAAATACTCAAGCGCATCAGGTTCCCAAGAACCAACCAAACACATTCTACTGTCAAAAGTGGAATACAATCACTCATGAAAATCTATAAGATAGATTCTTCGTGTATACTCTCTTGAAAATCGACGATACAAAATTACGGTCAATAACGTACAAATATATAGAGCTCTTTTCGTGTGCTTTTATAAAGTGATCATGTATCAAAATACAAGGACGTGTCGCATGCCAGCGTGGTGGAGCGGTGTAAAACAATACACGTTCACATCAAGACATGCAGGAGATTTCAGAAACAACATCTGAGGTTTGAGAGAGTGACGTTCTCGACGTCAGCGCAGGTAGAAAACAACATGGTTTTGTGCGACTTTGACGAGGCGCTGTCCACCGGAAGTGCTGAAACACGTCTGGCTCTGCAGACAAAGAGTTTTTAAGCGTTCCCTCGCGTGCCGAGCTCGCTGCGGGCTTGTTTACAGACTCTTCTACTTCCAGTTCTCGGACCGCAGAGCTGCTGTGGCACATGAGCTACATGCGGTGCATGCGAGCCATAAACCTCGGGTAGAACGGAACCAGCCGAGCGCGCCGCGAGCTCACGCGAGTCCGGGGAGGGTAAACGCGCAGGCCGCGGCCAGGAGCTCCGTCTTCTGCTGCATCCGCTCGCGTTGCTTGAGATGCACGCGTCCGTGCCGCTTCCTCTCGTCGCTGCGCGCGAAGCGACGCCCGCACACGTCGCAGGAGAACGGCTTCTCGCCGGTGTGCGTGCGCATGTGCGTGGTGAGGTGGTCGCTGCGGCTGAAGCAGCGCAGGCAGACGCGGCACTGGAAGGGCTTGTGGCCGGTGTGGATGCGCACGTGGCGATTGAGCTCGTCGGAGCGCGAGAAGCGGCGCTCGCAGTTCTCAACCGGGCAGGAGAACGGCTTCTCGCGCGCCGCGCCCTTCCTGCCGCGCGGCTTGGAGCTCCGCGTGTTGGTGGCCAGCAGCGAGTCCAGGAACGCGGTCGTGGCGCAGGGGTACGAGATGGTCCGGTAGAGGCTGTTCTCGTGCGCCGCGACGGGAATCTGGAAGTTTAGCGCGCTCGCCTGTTCCAGCGGCTCTTGCTTGATCCACGTGTCCAGAACCGAGTCGGTCTCGGGACCCAATGGAGAGAGCAGGTCAATGATGTCATCCAAGTCTGATGGCTCGTGGGAAACGAATCCGTCGAACAGATCTCCGCCGTTGCAGCAGCTGCCGCCGCCGAACTCGCTCTTGACGCGGGAGCTCGCCTCCGCGAATTCATCCAAGGAGTCGTTGCACAGCGATTCCGGCGAGCCCAAGGAGCTGCCGGTGGATAACAGCGACTCCTGGCGCGACAGCGCGCTTCCGCGAGAGTTCCCGGAGAAGTTATCTGAGATGCCGACGATCTCCGTTAGGATGCTGAGAAGCGCGTCTGCGCTGCACGGCCCGGTCTCCGTGTAGAAGCTGCCGGTGTAGGTGAGCGGTGACGGAGGGAAGCAGTCATTGGAGCAGTCGGGGAAACCGGCGTCCAGCGGCTCCGCTTTGGGCTTCAGCAAACCGCAAGCTGCGGGAGGAAGAGGAGAGAGATGCGTTACATAAGCTGTTGACTCACTGCATCAGGACATGAATGCAAACTATAAGCGTGCTGTTGCATTCGGTGCATTGCATGCAATTTAAACTCCCTTTATCAATAAATCAGGTGCTATTAGAAGTTAATGTGCTGATTTAATATGAATAAGATCAAAAGCAGCCCTCACCAGCATCAGGTTGATTCTGAACGGCGGATTGTCCCTCCAGAGGAAGGGTTTGTGCGCAAAGCAGATCCAAAGCGCTGAAGTCCACGGTGTTCAGCATGATGTCGATGTGAAACTGGCGCAAAATCCACAAGGAATAATTTCCGATTGCCAAATCCTGCTTTGGGATTCCCTTCTAGTTGGGCTTGCTTCAGGTGCTGGTCTCCGTCGATTCGTTTACCGGAATTCCTCGTCTCGCTTTTATATCGTTCTGCTCGGCCGAGGCTCCGCCCACCGCTCATCTACGTTGGCAGGAGGATTCCCCGCCGTGTGCTGACTTTGGACGGCTCTTGCCCAAATATGGGCAGAGGATGTGACGGGGTTCCCCTCCGAAAATGGGCACGGAGCGTGACGTAGCAGCGACTTTCCTGAAGACCATTGCGGAAAAATGAGGCGCGCTTGTGAGTGACAGGCGGCCATTATGTTCGCAATGGAACCGTGTCAAAGCGAAAGCGAGGCCTCGGGTGACTTTTGACAGACGATCTGATAAACGAGGAAGCGCAGCAGCGAGACAGTGAATGCACACCCATGCAACGCGGATGTAGCAGACTTCTAACTACAGACCAGCCACACTTGTTTGCATTTCAGGGATTAAAATGATTTGCCAAATATCAAGTCTCTGGTCTGCATCAACTTTACCCTGATGTTTTTAAAGGAAACTGATTGTAGATCAGTGTGCAGTCGATGCATCAGCCTGCAGCCTTCAGAGTGCTTCAGCACCACGGACAGCGACATGCAACACATGCACACCATCTCCCCGCGCAATAATGCGTCTAAATGTCATGCTAAATCGACCCGACGATCAAAAGAAGATCATTTATTACGCTTGTGCACTGTCACATCGCTGATATGAGTCGAAAGCGTTCGCGTTACATAAACGCTGCATGTATGCAAACGATGTAAGATCACGATCACACGGTAAAAGCGTGACTGAGAATAACATCTCCGCTGAATCGTTGAGATGCGTCTCATTTTATCGCGTGTTATGTAACGCTTCATTTCTCCAGGTCGCCTAATGAGCCGTGGCGCGCATTTGGACTGCAGCTGCATCTCTGATTTTCAAGTATGAGTCATAAAGTTTCTTTTGATAATAACACTTAGCCAGCATCCAGCCTTCAGCACCCATGGAGATTTCATTTAATAGATGATGAGACTCAGGTGGAGTTTGGGATGCCCGCTTCATTCTAATATGAATGCAAGGCTGCTGTGGAATATGAAATAAATTGGTTCATTTTGTAAGGAAATGCACGCGCTTGTATTCAAAAAACATACATTCTAAGTAAATGTGTTTGTTTGGTGCTGTTTACGAGTGTTAAGCACATCTTAAATATCAGTATGTCTTGATTGTTTAAGCTCTACATGAAAAATGCAATATTTAAGCATCATCCATGATCATGTGAGCTATTGCATTTATTTTTGTTTTAAACTTTTCAGTTCCAGTTGCCTCTCAATAGCGTAGAAGAACCAGATTTGGTTCCCTAAAGAGTTTAGGTGAATGGGTGCCGTCAGAATGAGAGTCATCACAATAATCCACAGTTAACATCTGGAGAAGACTATAGATCAAACTAATCCATACTTAAATACAAGGCCATAATCCATAATAACTCTTCCTCCCATAATCGTCTCTCACATTAAAATCCAGACACATATTAGTTTAGAGCTGTTTAGTAAACGCTGCTTGATTCAGACCAGAACACTTTCCACTGGAGGAGGTCTTATTAGGACTGCAGGGCTGTGGATTGTTGTGATGTTTTTATTAGCTCTTATTCTGCCAAATTTTTACTCTTATTTAAGCCAAAAATCATTAGAGTATTAAGTAAAGATCATGCTCCATGCATGGCTAAGAACTTCATTTGGACAACTTTAATAGAGACTTCCTCAATATTTAGATTTTTTTTTTTTTTTGCAGTAGTTGAGTCTCAGCCAAATATTGTCATAACAAAAGATTATGTATTCAGCTTTCAGATGATGTATGCATATCAGATTCACAGAATTGCCAGGTTCTGTGGTCCAGGGTCACATATGGGTCCACTTTTTCAGTCGTTTATTCTTATATTCTTATATTTCTCTGCTTCCGGAAACAGACCAAACATGGCTGTGTCTATAAGCGCCTGTGACAGGCTGTCGCACGTGATTCATCGTTTTTGGCGACATCTCTATCGTTACAGAGCGCGCTGAATCGTCGAGGCGTGGGCGCGCTCCGGGGCAGCCCGTTCCCGGTAACGGCAGCTGTCAAACGCGAGGCATTCCCGCCAAAAATACACGCTCGCCCCCGCCGCCGTGCTGGAGGCGCGGGATCTCGCGCGTGTGAGTGACACTAACAGCAGGAAGGAAGATGTGCCTGTAAACAGCAGTGAAAATCACATTATATTTAACATCATTTGAAATAAAACGCCTTTTGTAAGTAAAAATCATGAACTACCATCTTTATGGTGAATAATGGACAGGCTATTTAGAAACTCCCATTGATGCAACACATGCTAATGTGTAGCACAAACAGTGCACTTATTTTTCTATTTTTTATGGTTAGGAACTAAATCTCACATGAAATAGTTTCATTATGGCGATTATCAGTACATTTTACATCAAATATACATAGTAAATAAATATTATGTAGTTTAATGTCTTCATATAATGTAAAAATATAAAGTGGTAATGTGCATTTGGTTTATTTCTGAAGTGTTCTGAAAGGTTGCTAGTCTTCAGAAATGGCTCATGTCCCTGTGGGATTTTTTAACCTCTTTTTCCCTCCACTGGTTTCCACCAAACTCGTGAGTCCCTGATATAGAGCATGCTGATGTTGTTGACACTGATTAATGAAGAATGCTGTTTAAAACACTGAAAGCTATCTTAATTAAAAAGTTCTGCAACATCTGTATTTGAGATGCATTACACTGAAAACCAAAAACCGTTCATGAAATGCTGTAAATATGACATTGTGGTATATCTTTTGTGTATAGGTATAATCATTTATTAATTGTATAAAATTCCTACCATAAATAGGCTATACCAAAACGATATTTTACATTTGTAATATGCATTACTAAGACAACTTTAAAGCTGATTTTCTCAATAGTTTTTTTTTGCTCCCTCAGACTCTACCAAAGCTTATTTATTCAGCTTTCAGATGATGTATAAATCTCAAACAATAACGCAGTTGAAATTTGCTATGTGTGCTGCGTTCTATGAGTACTTGGATTACTTGTATATCCAACTTTATCTTTTTATTTTTATATATTAATTTTTAATGCAAAGCATACAAAAGAAAACCATTCACAGCAAGCACCTATAAATTATCTGTCATCTCCCCTCAAAATAAATGAGTTATTATGAAATAAACAAATAATTAAAATAAATTATAATAACAGTAATTAAAGCAACTAAATAAAAGAAAATAGAGGGACACTGAAAAGTATTTTCTAACACACCATTAAAACAAAATATTAGGACACTTCTTCTATCCAAGCCAAGTCCATCAGGCCAGCCTTCAATCTATTGGACTTAGAAGTCCCCAGATAATCGAAAAAAGGGTTCCAGATCCTGTAAAATAAAGAAGGTTTGTCCTTCAGGGCAGCAGAGAAGGCCTCATATGGAATAATACTTAAAACTGTATGCAGCCATTGGTTTATATACAGTTTTATGCAAAAGTTTGGGCACCCCTTGCAGAATCTGTGAAAATATTAACAAAATAAGAGAGATTATACAAAATGCCTGTTATTTTTTTGTTTAGTATGTCCTGAGTAAGATATTTACACAAAAGATGTTTACATATAGTACACAAGACCAAAAAAAGCAAAAATTATTAAAATACAACCCCCCTCAAAAGTTAATGGTTCTTAAGACTGTGTGTGGTACCTGGATGATCTACGGCTGTTTTTTTATTTTGTGACAGTTGTTCATGAGTCCCTTGTTTGTTCTGAACAGTTTAACTAAGCACCGTTCTTCAGAAAAATCCTCCAGCTCCAGATTCTGCAAGGGGTGCCCAAACTTTTGCATAAAACTGTAGTTAATCCACCTTCACAAAATACACTTCTGAGCAGAGCAAGTCAAATCCAACTTTGTCTAAAAAGCTGGCTGATAATATAGTTGCATTTTGGTAAGAAATGGAGAGATTTGTGGCTGTCCTCCTCTGGCTGTGTGTGTTTGTGAGGGCTGATCTGTGCTGTGTGCGTCTGGTGTTTCTGGAGGGTTTGCTGACTGACCCCGGATCAGTGTGTTGTGTAAGAGAGAGAGAGAAGAGACTCCAGCTTCACTCCTCCCACACAGGAGCATCACGGCCTGACACGCTCCGATATATATAGAGCGCAAACTTTTATTCTTTCACATGTGGGCGTTTTCTGTGTGTGTGTTTGTGTGTCCTTGACTAAGTGACTGACAAATGCTTTGAAAGCCTCGGTGAGTCTGAGAACGCCTTCATCAGGGCCAGGAACAATCCAGACTGAGAGAAACTTGCACAGACCAGAGAAGGCTCAGCTGTGTTTGCTTTGGCTGCTCTGTGTTGTGGGCGGTTGCCAGGGCGATGCAGTGTTGTTGCTAAGGTGTTCTGAGCAGTCGTTAATGCATTGCTTCAAGGTTGCTAGGGTGTTCAGCAGCAGTCAGTGATTTGATATAGGGTTTCTAGGGAAGTCTAATTGGTTGTTACATACTTAGTGTTACACGGTTGTTAAGGTGTTCTGATGTGCAGGATGAGTTCAGTCCTGAAGTTTGGTGTTTAGTTTGCATCAGTGACCTTAAACATGAGCCATAACCACTAACTAACCAGCAGGTTATTTGGGTGACTGGTTTTGCGCAGTGCAGAGTGATCCGTGAAGGCTCTCATTCACACTAATGGTTTTAATATACGTGATGTTCAGTGAGTCAGTGCATCTGCTCAATCTGTCCAATTCCCATGATGCTTCAGGATGTGTTTATGATTTCATTTTGCTCAGGGACATTTGATTTGGCTTCCAGAATTCACATTTACTAACACACACACACTATGCACACACTATACACACACACACACACACACACGTTGTGTTTTCATGTTCTATGGGGTCTCTCCATAGGTCCTACACTGACCCTACACCTAAACCTACCCCTTACAGGAAACTACAGGCATTTTTAGATTTTCAAATCTACATTTACACCTTTGAAGAGTCCCCATAAAACATGGAAACCCAACATGTGAGTGTGTGTGTGTGTGTTAGTGATGATGAGTGATATAAATGTCTTCTCCTCTCTGTCCTTTCCCAGATTCAAGGTCAAACGCTGCTGTAAACATTTAGTTGTTTATACTGACGCCGGACCTTGGAGCTGAAGGTCATTTAATACAGTCAAACCAGAAAGATACATTAATGCAGAGTACGTTTAACCCTTTTTTGTTGTTAAATTTGTTTGCATTAATTACAAAATGTGAATCTTATTTTTTCTAAATATTTTGGTTTATACTGTTTTACTGTATTTACTCCTTCAGATCGAACAAATATTAATTAAATGTTTTTTATATAGTCTTACTTTATATTTACTAGTTTAATACTAAACCTATATGTTGTTTTTTTATTTAATTAAAATAAATAGCAAAATCTGTATCATGTTTTTATTTTAGTCTATAGTTTTACTTCATATTAACTAAATTATTTAAAATCCTGTATTCTGTTTTTATTAATTTTTTTATTTTATTCTATATTGTTTTACTTTATAATTTATACATTTTTAATTTGAAACATGTATGATGTCGTTCTATTTCAGTTTGAATAATTCTACAATTTGTACTAAATTTACTTATTTACTAATTAAAATTTAAACTGAATGAAGTTAAACTAATATCTTGTATTTTACTTAATCTTTTTTTATTCTGTAAAGCATTACGTTTATATTTACTTTTTCTAAGTTTCTGTATATTTTTAAAAGATATGAAGATAATGTATCTGGACTAGTTGAAGTTTTTTTTCTTCAGAAATCCCTGCAGCGGAGACAGCTCTTCTTAAAAACACGCTTCATTTGCTGTGAGACCAGAATCTTGATTCTTCAGGTTTGTAATGCATAAAATATATGTTATAGTCACTGCACTCACTGCCACACTAGAGGTGGTTCTAGTAAATGAACGGTTAACTAGCAGTCATCAGATCTGCGCTGTCATTGGTCAGACACCTCAGGGTTTCTATGACCTCCGAGTCCGACCCAAGGCTGCTCCGGGCCGCTATATGAGCTCTGAGAGCTGGGTCCGCGGGGCACTGAAGAGCATCATGTGCTGGGTGTGTGTGTGCTGCTGCGCGGCTCTGCTGCTGCTGCTGCTGCTCAGGTGCATGCTGGGACGGCGCGTGTCGGTGCCATGTCTGCCGCGGGTGCCGGTGCTGGGCAGTCTGCTGCACCTGCGCTCGTCTCTGCCTCCTCACCTGCTCCTCACACAGCTCTCTCACAGCTACGGCCCTCTGTTCGGCCTGTTCTCCGGACCGCACTTCACTCTGGTGGTCAGCGAGATCAGTCTGGTAAGAGAAGTGCTGCTGCAGCGTGGCCGAGAGTTCGCCGGACGGCCCAAGATGGTGAGCAACAGCCCGCTGTAATAGTGCCACTGCAAGAAATGCCTTTCTAGCTTAGATTATTTTGTTTTGGTTTTAGCCAAAATATCTAAAAAAGAAGGAAATCAGAAAAAACAAGTCTGAGTTTTTCCTTGGAACAAGCAAAATAATCTTATTTCAAACAGAAAACAAGATTTTGCTTATACCTATTGGCAGATTATTTTGACTTGTTTTTGTGTTTTGTTTTAAAAGCAAGACTATAATTTTTTGCATTTTTGCAGTGTATGTTCATACCGAGTCTGATGAGAAACAGACAGATTGCACACTTAAACTAAAGGGAAAATATTAGACTTTTTTGCATTATTTTAATAATTGATTTTCTTTCATTCTATTTAAATAAAATGTAAATAATATAAAATGTTAATATAATGGATTTGTTTATTTTTTATCATGTTACAGTAATAAGACTAAATATGTAATGCAATGCTTTTTTTTCAAATTAGCCTTTTAGCGTTTTTTTTATAGATTAAAAAAAAGAAATTAAAAGCACTGTGAAATATGTTAGCACGATTTATGAATAATGTAATGTATAATTCTTTCTTTTTTTATTTTAAGTAAAAAAGAGTGATTTTTTTCATATTTAAATCATTGTGAAAAATATATTAGCATGATTTATGAATACTTTTTTATCATTTACTTTACAGTGTGGCATTACAGCTATGAAAATGTGAAACAGTATAAGAAATATTATTATTATTATGGATAAATACTTTAGTATTAATAATCGTTGTGGGAATGTATGTTTTGTTGATATTTTAGTAATGAAGCTGAAGGGTCAAGTGTGCTTAATTGTGATAAAACATGTTGTTTTTTGTGAATTATGAGCTGTGTGTTTAATGACCTGATCTCTCGCTCTGGTGTTGGAAGGTGACCACAGACCTGTTGACTCAGGGAGGGAAGGACATCGCGTTTGCAGACTACAGTCCTCTCTGGAGGAACCATCGGCGTCTGGTGCACAACTCCTTCACGCTGTTCGGAGAGGGATCCAGCAAACTACAGACCATCGGTAAACTATTAAACCTGGATATTTAATTAGTTTGAACCTAAAAGTGATTGTTCTCAGATTGTGATTGAAGTAAAGGAGTGATCATGATCATGGGACTTGTTCATGCTTCCGTTAAAGTTTAAAATGTTTAATTTGGGTTAATTTGGATCCTATGGAAGCTTATTTCTGCCATGTGGTTACAAAAAGTAACTGAGAATTGCAATATATGAGTCAGAATAGAAATATAAACTCAGTATTTTGAAATATCAACAGAATTATGAGATATAAACTCAAAATTGCAATATAAACTTAGAATTGCAAAATATAAACAGAATAATGGGATGTAAACTTTGAATGTGTGTGTAGTTCAGGAGTCTGCAGACGATCTGTGTGAGGAGCTCCAGTCCTGCAGGGGTCAGAGTTCAGATCTCAGCCCAATTCTGATGCGGGCCGTCACTAATGTTATCTGCAGACTGGTGTTCAGCTCCTCGTACCAGCGCAACGACCCCGAGCTCCTGACCGTCATGGACTACAACGACGGCATCGTCCAGACCATCGCCAGAGGAGGACTCGTCGACATCTTCCCCTGGCTCAGAGTCGGCCTTCACTTTCACTCCCATGACCCTGGAGCACAAAACCGGCCACAAGGGTCCATTTGTTTAAGTTCAGATTCATGCATCATCTGAAAGCTGAATAAATAAGCTTTTCACTGATGTTTGGTTTACATTGTTAGGATAGGACCGGATTTGGCTGAGATACAACCATTTGAAAATGCGAATCTGAAATATTGAGAAAATCACTAAAGTTGTCCTAATGAAGTTTTTAGCAATGCATATTACTAAATAAAAATAAGTTTTCGAGATGTTTGTGGTAGGAAATTTACTAAATATCTTCTTGGAACATGATCTTAATTAATATCCTGATGATTTTTGGTAGAAAAGAAAAATATATAATTTTGGCCCATACAATGTATTGTCTATTTCTACAGATATACCTGTGCTCTGATGACTGCTCCAGGGTCACATATTACAAACATTACTGTGTTATGCATGTTTTATTTATTAATGTGACCTTTGATTCCGTCAGATTTTCCCCAACAAGGACCTAAAGAAGCTGAAGCATTGTGTTTCAGTGAGAGACCAGCTCCTGCGCAGAAAACTGCTGGAGCACAAGGTACACTGTAAAAGATGCAACTGTGTTTGTATGTTTACCAAACCTTTTGAGTCTCAGATGTGACCCTGGAGATTCAGAACAGTCATCAGCAGCACAGATATATTTGTAGCAAAAGCCAACTATACATTGTACAAGTCAAAATGATAGATTTTTCTTTTATGCCAAAATAAAAAAAGTCAATCAGCATTGCATTTACACCAGCTAAACTAACTACTGAGAAGAACTCAAAAGTCTTACTTTTTTTTGTTTTCTCAACTATTTATTTGGTTACAGTGCTCACACTTACACACACACACACTTGACCTTCATGACCTTTGACCTCACAGATGACCCTGATGCCCGGAGAGCCTCGAGACCTGCTGGACGCTCTTCTGATTGGTCAGATGAAGGGGTCAGGGGAGGAGGATGACATCACGGAGGATCATGTGCTGATGACAGCGGCGGAGGCATTTGGAGCCGGTGTAGAGACCACCTCCACCACACTACTGTGGACCATAGCCTTTCTCCTGCACCACCCACAGGTACACACCGCTTATATATATAAATATTAGTGCTATATATATATATATATATATATAAACACTTTGTATATTTTAAATATTTATTATAAACATTTTTGCTCTTCCTTGCTCCTGTATGTAAGCTCTGGTGACAAATTAGCAAAATAATATTACATTTTTATATACTGTAGGTATATACTTTTATATACCTACATTATTTGTTTGTTTTGCATGGTTTTACATATAAATGTAAACATTTAGCATTTTCATCAATAATATTTGAGTGTAGGGACACCTGACACACACACACACACTGAAGCATTGACATTGCTCCTGTGTGTGTGTGTGTGTATGTGCGTGCGTGCGCGTGTCTGTGTGCCTGTCTCTGTGTGTGTGTGTGTGTGTGTGTGCGCCTGTGTGTCTGTGTGTATGTGCATGCGTGCGTGTGTCTGTGTGCGCATGTAAACCCAACATGTGTGTGCATGCGTGTGTGAGTGTGTGTGCGTGTGTCTGTGTGTATGTGTGTGCATGCGCGTGTCTGTGTGCCTGTCTGTGTGTGTGTGTGTGCATGTGTGTGTGTCTGTGTGCCTGTCTGTGTGTGCGTGCGTGCGTCTATCTGTGTGTGTGCATGCGTGTGTCTGTGTGCCTGTCTGTGTGTGTGCAGGTGCAAGAGCGCGTTCACGCGGAGCTGGATGAGTGTGTGGGTCAGTCTCGTTCTCCGTCTCTGAGCGATCGCTCTCGTCTGCCGCTCCTGGACGCTGTTCTCTGTGAGGTGATGCGGATCCGTCCCGTCAGCCCCATCCTCATCCCGCACGTTGCTATGCAGGACACCAGGTAACCATGGCAATACTGGAGTGAAACCGGCAGGTTACCATGGCGACAAGGAGAAACCGTAATTAGAATGTAAGATTCTAGCACAAGGAAGCATTTCACTGCTGCAAAACTTCTGAGATGCTCGACACAATCAAACACACACACTCGTTTGAGATCAGAATAAGTTTGGTCATATCTCCAGATGAACTCTTTCTGGACTGAAGCAGCTCAGCTTTACTTGATTCTTCATCAATCATTTTCTAGAAGATGCTGATCATCAGGATCTTTTGAGGAGCTTTACTTTCACTGTTCCTCAGCGGAGCAATGATCTTCACAAGCCTCCAAAA
>JAUCMR010000110.1:136856-148285 GCA_032357425.1 Enteromius argenteus
CTTAAAGGTTGTGAGTCGTCAGCACCAGACTGTTCTTGCAGAGGTAGAATTGCCTCTCTTTCTAGTCTCTGTGCACACCCACACTCTGTGCTCTGTCTTTTGTCTGTCAAAACTCCACCATGGCTCCTCCCTTCTTCGACTCTGCCCTGGGACCTTCTCCTGGCTCCTCCTGCTCCCAGCTTCCCCTTGGCTCCTTCCACCCTCCACTCCCCCATGGACTTTGTTTTTATGTCTGCTCCTCTCCTGCTCTATGCCCTCCTCCAGAGCCCCCACCCTCCCTCCTCAGTTGCACTTTGTTAAGGTGCAGCGACAAGCCTTTCTAGGAGGGGGCGAACTGTCAGATGTCTGTTTTCAGTCTTCAGTCTTCCCCGTGACTTAGTTTTCCCTAGTCTCTTTTATTAGTCATTCTTTTCACCTGGTGTCTTGTTAATTATCCCATTACTTCCCTTTGTTTGGTTCATGTTAGCATTTATTTTTTTTAGGTCACAGTTTTTTATTCTTCTAGTATTAGTTTACTTAAAACAACTGATCTGGTCTTTTATAATGTTTTTAAAATGTTAACACAAAAAATAAAATGGCACATTCCCTTAATAGTCACATAACCAAGATAAACTGTTTAAAATGTTCAGATGACATTCAGAAATAATGTGTCTCTGTCGTCCTGCAGGCTGTGTTTTATCCCAACATCACATCACCAAGAGCTCATCTGCAGGAGAAACCGTGATTCTTCCATGTTCCTGTGAAGATCCCAAAACCAGACCAGAGCGCTTTGAATGGAAGAGAGCTGCTGTGAATGAGACGTTGGTTTCAGACGCCGAGGAGATCAACGGACGATTCCAGATGATTAGAGATTCTCCTCATAATCTCTCCTTACAGATCTCAAACCTGACCGAGACTGACGGAGGACTGTATGTGTGTTCAGTCAACGCTGGACAATCCAGAGTCACTCTCACTCTTACACGTAAAACACCTCAGATTAGCTTCAGACGATTTCATTGACATTTTATGCTTGACAGTGTTACTTTAAGACACTAAAGCACCGTTAATATAAATTAGGACATTCACGATTGTGAACGTCTCGGTTACGTATGTAACCCTCGTTCCCTGAAGGAGGGAACGGAGATGTTACGTCATTGACTGTTTTTGCATGCCAAGCCACTCCCCCGTACATATGGGTATATAAGATGGCTGCGTACCAACCACCATTAGGTTTCTGCTGAGGAGCCAATCGCAACCGACTCCCCAGCAAAGTCCGACCTTGTGGCAAGAGGGACGTAACATCTCCATTCCCTCCTTCAGGGAATGAGGGTTACATAAGTAACCGAGATGTTCCATTTCAGTCAGTCACTATGATATTACGTCATTGACTGATGTCATGGGGTCCCTATGGAAAATGCCACAACCCGGACTGCGTCACGTAGGAGGCCCAAATGCTGACAGGCTGCTAAGGACAGCGTGTCAGACAAATGGAGATCCCAACGCAACCTTCCCAACACCCTGAGGGCCAGGTAGGGAGCCCTCCAGGGATGCGAAAAGCAGAGGTTGCGGGGAGGAGCACACAGATTTTAGGCCTGTGCGAAAAGATCTCACTAGAATAAGGGGAACACGGTGGAAAAAAAACGTGGACATAGAATGCCAGGGCCGAGGAGGGGTGAAGGAAGCCCTCCACCGGGCACAGTTCAAACTACTCCGCTTAGTTCAAACTGTGGGGCAACGGAGTAGCCAGATGTAACCTGTTGGAAACACTGGAATATGGTGCTCGGATCCCGTAGGAATGGCGCTGCAAGCCGACACGACACGATTTCACGAGGTGAAATGAACGCCTGTGAACCTGGGTGGGCGCCCGGCGAACTGAATTGCATAGCCGAGTCGGACCGTCCTGATCAACCAGCGAGTTGGACAGGGAAGCGCTATCTAATTTCGTTCATCTCTGGGCAACCTGTCTCAGGGCCGCTTCACGGTCTTACGAGAATATTTATGCCCCCACTGAGGAGTTCCCTCCCTCTGAGCTGCCAGGGGCAGAGCAGGTGTGGAAGCCGCCGGGGCAAGATACTTTTGTTTGATGGCCTCCGTCTGCCTCTTTACTGCCGAGAACAGCTGGGCAAAGCTCTCGACAATGACGCCGAAGAGGCCGGCCTGGGAGATGGGTGTGTCAAGAAAGCAAGCTTTGTCAACGTCACTCATCTGCGCCAGGTTCAGCCATCAAACGAGACGCTGGGATTGCAACTCTCGCATCCAGAAGCACACGGTCGAAAAGACATCCCGGAGGACGAGCTTCGCAACTGTGTAGCTGTAAGAAATTTGCTCTTTTAGGCCAGAGCAGTCTCTCCGCTGGAATGCAGGAACGATCCGACTGAGGATCTTGAACAGCAGGTAACACTTTTCTTCTTTTCTCCTCCAACTTTGTACGACCGATCGGCTCCGAAGCAGAAAGCTAATGGTGGTTGGTACGCCGCCATCTTATATACCCATATGTACGGGGGAGTGGCTTGGCATGCAAAAACCACTGGCCAATTCCCATTGGTGTTTTCTCCAAAGATAAGAGTCGATTGGTCTCCCAGGCGGGACCCCATGACGTCAGTCAATGACGTAACGTCATAGTGACTGACTGAAAGGGAACTAATATTGTTTGTGTGTGTGTTCTCAGATTCTGCTGTTATAAAGTCTGACGATTATCAATACTATCTGATATTTCTGCTCTGTCTGATGCTGCTGCTGGTGGCTGGATGTGTCTGCTGGAAATGTAGAAGAGGTACGAACACACACATGACTAACAATCGTAAATGGTGCACTATGATTAAAAAAAATAGTAGAAAAGCAATGCTAGAAGTTTGTGTTTAACTGAGATCACTCTAATCTTACAGCTAAAGAAGGAAGCAAAGAAAGCCGAGAGACCCAGAGAGCAAATGAAGAGGTGAACTGTTCATGATCAGATTATAATACACTATTCATGAATGAAATACAAATAAAATGACATGTGTTTGAAGTGACATACTCCACCACAATGCAGTTTAAAGGTAGAAAACCAGCAAAAAACAGCAACGGGTACTAAAACACTCGAAAGCATGAAACTTGGCATGGTTTGCATGCCAAGCCACTCTCAATCTCCTTGTGTCTTCTGGCTCTTACTGATAGTTTAGAGTGTTTCTATCCAGTCAAAGCTCTTTTAGTGAAATTTTTTAGTTGCTGCTTCTCATGTCAAATCTGGACTGATTCTTCTCAAGTAAGCATCAGAATAACTTTGGTCATATCTCCAGATGAAGTCTTACTGGACTGAAGTTTTACTTGATTTCTTCATCAATCATTTTCTATAAGAATCAAATCATCAGGATCTTTTGAGGAGCTTTACTTTCACTGTTCCTCAGCGGAGCAATGATCTTCACAAGCCTCCAAAACACCTCCCATCTTCTGAGGAGCCTTTATTTCTTCAGCTCTCATTCAACATTGCATTATGTGTTTGGATCATTACATCTCATCTTATTAATATATTGGAGATACAGATGTGGCCATTAAAGAATGCATGTTTATTTCTCAGAACAGCAAGAAGCATGCAATTCATGTGATCACGGAACTTCCTGCAGCCGTTAAAGGGCTCATATGATGTTGCTAAAAGGAACATTACTTTGGTGTAATGTTTAAAAAAACACATTATTTTCCACATATTGTACGTTATTGTTTCTCCTGTAAGTCCCGCTTCCTGAAACTGATCAACGAAAATGGTTGAAAAATGACCCGATTGTGTAACACCCAATACCTTTCTGCAGAGACCTATACTTGCAAGCGTCTGAAGGAAATGTTCCGCCCCTTACCATAACGTGATGCTGCGTCCCGGCGCTATGACACCAAAACAATAAAACACATTACAAAGCAGGCATTTGTTGATCCAGTAGAGACATAATTACTGATTATCATGACTTAGTTCTGTCTTTTTACACGTCGTGTTGCATCACGCCTCGTAAACAACACCATGAAACAACAAACAACAAGCACTACCCTTCACTGCTCAAAACTCTGTGTGTACTGACGGTAGTGTATTTACACAGAATGACGTGACTTATGCAGCGGCTGCACTGAACCAGAGGGTTCAATCCACTGAGGTCAGTGTCTGCGCAAACATCTGCATGCAATTCATGATGAAACTAGCTTTTTGAGATTGACACATTTACTGTCAGTGCATGAGCTTAAACACAACATAAACACAGATGCATATGTATTTACTTTTGCATGCTGCAACTGTTGAGCAACTTGTTGTCTTTTAGGATGATGTGTCTTATTCCAGCGTCACACATATCAAAGGGAAAAAAAGACCTCCTAAGAAGGTTAGTGTTATATTTTGAACATGTATTTATAAAAAGCAGTCCATCTGAACTTTATCTCTGTCTGCAGGAGGAAGAGGTTGTGTATTCGACTATGGCTGACATGAGCAGTTCAACTCAGGTGAATGTGCACGGCCTTATTTCAGCAAACACTTCTCTAGTTCCTCATTTTTATCATATTAACACTGATATGAAAGCTTCTGCTTAAATGCTTGAGGTGTGTTTTGTGAGTGCAGCTTGTATCATTTACAAATCTAAAATGAATTTAAAAAGAACCATGTAGATCAGTTTGGTTCTTCATCAGATCTGGAGAAATGTCTCAGCAATGGAAGTGAATGGGTGCCGTCAGAATGAGAGTCTGATAAAAACATCACAATAATCCACAGCACTCCAGTCCATCAGTTAACATCTGGAGAAGACACAAGATCAAACTAATCCAGCATTAAGATGATTTTAACTCAAATATGAGTCCATAATAACTCTTCCTCCAGTGAATCAGGACAGCTCTAAACAAATAGGTATCTGTATTCTGTATGTGAGAGACAACAAGAGATGGGCTTTTTATTATAGATTATAGACTCATATTTGAGTTAAAAACATCCTAATGCTGGATTAGTTTGATCTTTTGTCTTCTTCAGATGATAACTGATGGGCTGGACTGCTGTGGATTATTCTGATGTTTTTTATCATTCTGACGGCCATTCAGTTATGATTTTGCCATTTTATATGGCAGAAGTATAATTGTGTAAAGTGTGTTTATTATCTCTGCAGAATGATGTCACATATTCATCTGTAGTCCACATCAAATCTCACAAACCAAAACCCCGACAGAAGAACGCTGAGGAGGCCACCGTCTACGCAAGTGTGCAGAAAGACAAAACATGACACACACATTCTGCACTGGGTTCATGTTTATAATCGAGTTTAATGGTTTTTACATAATCTTGTTTCCTACTAGCTTCTTATGGTTAGCATCATTGATTTACATTTTGTAAAAATTATGACATAGAATAAATGCTACATTTATTACATAAAATCACTCAAACTACAAGAGTTTCAACATTTGTTTCTTTATTTAAAGATTTCATGTTCAGTCTTTTCAAGCAAAAGCAAAATTAAAATGGCTACAAAACGGAGAAATATTAATTTTCAACATTTCACACTAAAGTATCTGTGAAGGAATGCTGTTAAAAACATTACAAACAGAGCAAAACACATATTGCACCAAACATAGTTCATAAATTAAAACATTTTCAGAATTATATGGTGCATTTTGTCATATTATTAGAAACTAGAAACTAATTAACAGTTCAGAGGCACAGCTGTAAGAGATTGTGAGCTGAAATCTGATATGAACTCATAACTGTTTTGATAGAACATAAAAATGTATTTTATGATTTCAAATTCTAATAAAGTCTGAGACCATTGATGAAAATATTTCTAATTTCATTACAAATTATATTATTCAATATCATGTGATTCAATAAAGTTCAATAGAAACGTAAGAATGTCTGATGATCATCTTGAGCTTTAAAAGTCTTTTTTTTGGACAACACTATATATATATATATATATATATATGACTCATTCTATAATTGCGGGTACATTTGGTGTCTGAAGTCTGTCTCCATCAAACTCCGTTACCAAGGTAGAGTAACAGTGCTGACAACAGTGTAACAGAATTGAGTTGTATTTTATTTTTTCTAAAAACTCCACTTGCTGGCATAAACTCTAAGAACACATGACACTAATGAAAACATGATTAAAAGAGCTTTAAATAACCCAATGTGAGATCAGTATTAAATTCTGTTGTAACCGAGTTGAGTTTTAAAAATTACTCTTTGTGTAAGAAGTTTTTAGATGAAAATATTTTCTCACAGATACTTTTCAGTGCTTCAGATCTTATCAGTGAGTGAGAGTGACATCATTTCCTGTAACTTACACAATTCTGAGAGATAATTTCACCAATTTAAAGACAAAATATGGTTTGGTAACAGAGTTGATGCAAGATTTATGGATTTTTTTTTTTTAATGTTTAATGTTGTAGAATTAAGTAAGTAACTATTTAGGGCTTTTATAAATAAAATTAATAAAATGTTGCCAAAAGAAAAGTACTAAATATAAAAAGAAAAATATTTTGATTGAACATTGATACATCATGGAAAAAATACACTGACTAATTCAGACAAGAAGAAATCAGGATTTTTAGCTTTTTAGACACTTTTTAAATAAATTATTATATTGTTATGGACGGTAACATCTTGTAATTCATAACAATTACTATAGAATATTAATAAATAAATAAAAATAAAAATATAACCATTTGAAAAAAAACTAAAAAAAATAAATAATGACTTCGGACACCAAATGTACCCACAATTATAGAATCACCCAAATATACTGTGCATATAGATATACTGTGTGTGTGTGTATATATATATATACATACAGAATATATAGATACAGTATATTCAGTGTGTGTTTGTACTATGATTTACGTCAGAAACACACTGCAGGGTGCCAGTGTCAATTGTAAACAATTGTGAAGGATCTGTCCCTGAGTTTTCTAATCACATTTCTAAACACATGGTACAGGACAGCTTGATCTCTACAGTCTTCTCTATCACCGTTACCTGAGCTTTACCCTTACTTTACTTAGCAGCCATGAAATAAGGTCACAGCACGGGATTCTGGGTAACTTCTGTTTTATGAGTGAATCTCATGAAAACATCTTCAGGTCATATTTCCATGGAAGCTAGTTTCTGCCACAGAATAAACAAGAAAAGGTAACTGCGACCCTTTATCTCACAAAGCGGACGTTTTTTCAATATTTTTCTATTTCACAGTTTTTTAAAACTCCTTTTTATAAACTCAGAGTTATGAGGTTTAAACAGAAAAGATATAAACTCAGTATTGCACTGTTAACTAAGTCCTGCCAGATTTAAACTTAAATTAAAGAATTACAATATGAATTCAATTTTGTGATTTAAACTGAAGTTACTGTATTGTAATAATGTCTTGCTGTATTATAGTTGAATGGTTTTGCAATACAGTGATTTTTTAAATTAGCTTAAAGGCAGTAGAAGAAATGCTACAATGATATTTAAATAAATACTTCATGGTAAATGTAACGGTCATAAAATTAAAGTTCTGGTCAAGTAAATGTTAATATATTTCTAAACGATGCCTCGGGGTGAGCTGATTTGATCGTGATATTCACTCTTTGTTGGTGTTGATCAGATGTATTGCTGAGGTTTCTGGGATTTGGAGGCTGAATTCATGTTTTTGTGTTTCTCTGCAGAATCTCCAGGACTCACGGACGGTGCTTCTGAAGACACACAGAAGAAGACAACAGCGTTACTGAAAAACACACTTTCTGATATCCTTCATCTTCTACAGAAGACTCTCACAGTGTCAGAGGTAAGACTGATAAACCACGATGAAGGAACTAACCCCGAGATAATCTTATCTGTTCGGTGGGATTTCCTCACAGTAGTGAAACATGTCTTTAATTAAGTCATATATTTGAAACAGTGTTTGATAAAAGACTATTCACTCCATTCATTGTGTTTTTCACTACATTAACTGGCTGTTGGTAATGAGTTTTTATAGAATAGAGTATTTTTACTATACCTACACCAGTATTATTTCAGTATTGCTGAGAACTGCTATAGATTTTATTTTGACTGTATATAGTTTTTGAATATGTCTATCTATAGTTTTTCATTTTATTAATTTTAGTTTTAATTATTTTAGGACAAGTTAAACTCAAACAAAATAACTAGCTGACATAAAATGTTTTTTTATTTTATTTTAATGTTTATTTCATTTAAAGTAATTAAACTGTTTTTCATGGTTTTAATTTTAGTTTTAGTTAATGAAAATATTTTAATATTTTTAATTTATTTATTAACTGTAGGTGAGGTTTTTAGTAATTTTACTGTGTGGTTTTGTCATTGTTATTCTTTTTTTTATTTTTCTAGATTATTTATTTTATTTTTTGTTATTTTAGTACAAGTTAAATAAATGAAAATGAGATACTGAGTTGGCAACTATATAAAATTATATATATATATATACACATATATAATATTTTATCATTTGTTTAATATCAATTATTATAGGTTTTAATTTTAGTTTCAGTTAATTATAATAACTGAATATTATAAAAAAGTATTTTATTTCAACATCTGTACTTTAATTACCAATAAACCTCAGTGGTTGGCATTATGGCTGTTCCTATATCACCGCATTAATGTTTTAAGGTCTTTATTTTGCACTGAATGAGCTTTTTTGTGGGCTTTGATAGGTAGTAATGTGTTTTCTCCTCCATGTTTCTGTAGTGTGTATGACCCGAGCTCTTACTCAGATTGGACAGTGCATGCTCCAAACCCTTCATGGCTTTCGTCTGATTACTCCTGAACCTGGCCAAGCCGAACTCCTGCAGGACGACAACAGAATGCTGACACAAGACGTGTGGCCATTTCAGTTGATTTCTCATCATCTTTCTGTAGCTTGTTTAGGTCAGACCCTGAGATGACCTCAGTGTGTCTGTGGCTTTACCTGAATGGGTCTGGAGAGGCCAAAGACTCCTGATGAGATCCAGGCTTCTCTGGTGATCCGCGTCCAAACAGGCCGGTCCTGCTCGCCTGCAAACACACAGCGCTCCACCACACGCTGGTAACACACACACACACACACACACATTAGATGCATCTTAGCGCTCATTATGATAGACAGCATTACTGTTTGTCACCATGGGATTCATTCATTCAGGATCACGTTAAGTCTTTGATTTTGGTTTTTATTATTTTTTATCTTTATTCAATTTCTAAATCATTTATTATTATTAAACATGTCTATTTATTGGGCTTGTTACTGCTTTTTCAGTATTAGTTATTTGAGTGAAAAATGTTGCCTTGGAATCAAGCTGAAATAAACTAGTTTATTTTAGTTAGTTTTGTGTGTGTGTGGTTTTTTTTTTTTTTTTAAGTTAGCTATTTTAGTTTTTTATAAGCATGTCTACATCACATTTTAAATTTTAGTTTATTTTACTACATAATTGTTAATGTATTAAATTAATATAGTATTTTTAAATATGTCTATATATAGTTTTTATTTCAGTATATCAAGTTAAACTAAATTAAAATGAAAAATGTTTTTTAATTGTTTTTTGTCATTTATATTATTTTTTAAGATTCTATACGGTTTTTATGTCAGTTGTGGTTTGAGTTAATTTAATTAATCAACATAAACTAAATGAAAATAAGAAATGTTGAACTGGTGTCTAGTTTCTTTTTCTTTTTTTTCTCGTCTTTATCATTGTTGTTAGTTCTTGTTTTTTTTCTTTATTTTTTTTCTTGTTAGTCCTAAACAATATTTTTTTATCTCAGTTTTAGCTATTTTAGTACAATAAAATAAAATATTTACTTTAATAAAACCTTTAGATTTTGGAATGTCGTTATGTGTTTTGGGCATTTATTATACAGTCTGTAACGGTTTTTTATTTATTTCAGTTTTAGTTACGAGACTGAGAAAAGTTGCAACTAAAATAGTAATAAAATATTAGTTAGCTTTATTCATTTACGTTTTTAATTTTTTCTTCATTTGTGTTTTGTAAAATGTCTAGTGTTTTATAGTTTATTTTCAACGGTAGTTATTTAAGTAGGTCTACATCATGGTAAACTATATAAGACAAAACATCGAAAACCTAATCTTATTTTATTTTAAGTAACTTCTTGTTTAATGGTTTTAGTTGTAGTGTTAGTTAACTTGAATAACCCTACCCACATAACTGAGCTGAGCGGTTTAAGTGGTTTAGAGATAATAAAGAGACGCTTGAGCGCAGCAGAACGTCCCAGCTGATCGTAGAGAGGATCAGATCTGACTCAAACACCACACAAACCACAGTCAAGTGTGAACAAACACACCTAAACACCTCGAGAGCGCTGCTTACAGCACTAACACAGCTTCTGCAGATCAGATCTGATATGGTTTGTTTTCATGCAGAGCTGCGGTTTCATCACTGGTTTAAACGAAATAGGTGTTTATTTTATTTCTACAATGAGAAACTGTCCAGAAATAGTCATGTTTTCTTTCTCTAAAAAGCCTTCGACCGAAACCTTTTTGAATTGATTTTAGTCTTCTGTATGTTCTTCAATGACATCATCTTGCAGGAAGTAACATCATTTTGGAGAGAAACAGTAGCACAAAAAATAAATAAGTATTATCAATGGATCTGATGAATTCTGGGATGTTTTGGGGCATTTGTGTTATTCTGACACACATCGGTTTGATAATATCAGTATTTTCAAAAATGTAAAAATATTGTGGAGATTACCAAGTTATAATTATTTAAACTAAAGTGTCTGTTTTTCTGTTTTAGGTGTTTATACAAGTAATCACAAAACAAGCTGGAATCACTCAGTTCAGATAGTTATTAGAATAAATAAAGTACTAAAATCACACAAAAAAAGTCAAAAGTCAAAAAACACCATACAAAGTAACTAAAACACTACAATTAAAATAAAAACAAATTAAAACCAAGAAATTAAAATCGAATTAAAAATAAATACACATCTTTTTTGGATTTTGTTAAGACTTTAAAATTTAATTTAAAAACAAAAACTAATTCAAAATATGATTCAAAATATAACAGTATATCAGTCATACAAAAATGCCAGTATCTGCTTTCATTATGTGTGTGTTGTTGTTGTTTACCATGAGTTTAGCGTGATTTACGTTCCAGGTCAGCGTCGTGAGGCTCCTGTTTCCGAGGTCCACCACAGAGTCCTCGATGATGTAAACCGAACGCGACAGATTTCCTGGGAAGACGCGCTCGGCCCAGCGAGGGAGACGATTGGTCTTGGTCAGGAGCCGCCGGGACAGAAGGAGGTTATCCGGCGTCACCTCACGGAAAACTACATCCTCCGTCAGAACATGAGTGCTGAGAGAAACACGCTCACAGTGAGGAAAACCATCACTTAACTACAGAGAAGCCACTGATTTAGATGATATACACTACCGTTCAATAATGTGGGGTCAGTAAGATATTGAATGGTTTTTAAAGATGTTTCTTCTGCTCATCAAGGCTGCATTTATTAGATTAAAAAT
>JAUCMR010000110.1:155570-168456 GCA_032357425.1 Enteromius argenteus
CCCACAAGGTCAAATTTTACTGTTATTCTCCTAGCTTTGTGGGGACAATTGGTCCCCATAAGGTGATAAAAAACCAGGTGCACTCACACACACACACACACACACACTCTCTCTCACTCACACACACACACTCACTTACAAACCATTTCAATACTTTAAAGGTTTTTGTAAAGTTTTGAGAGATTCTCTTCTGCTTCATAACTATTCATAAGTTGTGAAATACGATGTTTTTACTTCTGTTCATGTTTTCAGTGATGGACGAACCGTTGCTATCAAGAAAATCAAAACTAAAACATTTTCCCTCTCGAAGACGATTCGCCAAGAAGTGAAGCAAGTCAGGTGAGAATGAAACGACTCCTCCTCCTCCTCTTCTTCTTCCTCCTCTTCCTCCTCCTCCTCCTCTACTTCTTCCTCCTTCTCCTCTTCCTCCTTCTCCTCATCCTCCTCCTCCTCTTCCTCTTCCTCCTCCTCCTCCTCACAGTCATCGGTGGGTTCCAGATGTTTGTGTTTATCTTCAGGGAGCTGGATCATCCCAACCTCTGTAAGTTCTTTGGAGGTTGTGTGGAGGTTCCCAACATCGCTATAATAACAGAGTACTGCCCGAAAGGAAGCCTGAACGACGTCCTGCTCAACGACGAGATTCCCTTAAACTGGGGCTTCAGGTTCACACACACACACACAGTGTTTGTTTTAATATTACAGTGGAACAGTGTTATTTTACTATCATTAATATACTATCCTAGTTTTTGTTTATAGTTTAAATTTATTTTTATTCATTGAATTTATGTACACCCCTGTCTAATAATGAATTGTGTTTCCTTCTTGAGCATCACTACATGTTTTCAGCTTTTGGAATAGTTATGCATCAGTCTTTCAGTCCCTCAGTGTTAAAAAGATTTGAAAATCATACAGATGTACAATGTTGGAAAGGGTTAAAATATGCAGAAGATGTGTGCTTTATAAACACATATGAATAATACATAATCACAATTAAATAATCATAAAATTGAATAATTGTAGTAATACATATCATAATAGATTTTCTAATAAACGTTATTAGAAAAAACATCATCTAAACATACAAGAGTTATACCTGAGAGTTGTAAATGTTGCATATAATATGTAAATAAAATTATGTAGGCTTAGCTATATAAGATATATAAATGACACAGTAAATATACTGAATGATTGTGTTTCTGTCAGGTTCTCCTTCGCTACAGATATCGCTCGTGGGATGTCGTACCTGCATCAGTTTAAGATCTGCCACGGACGACTGAAATCAGCCAACTGTGTGATCGATGACCGCTGGGTGTGTAAGATCACGGGTACGTCTCTCACACACACACACACACACTCATGTGAGTCGTGCAGGAGCATCACCTGTCATTCGTTCAGATTACTGTCTGTGGACGTTTCGGCGTGAGGACTGCGCTGAGCCGCTCACCACCTACCAGCAGAGACTGAAAGAGGTTTACACGCCGCCCGAGGCGCAGAGCGGCGACCAGGAGCCCACGCTGTCTGGAGACGTCTTCAGGTGAACAAACACACCCACAAACACACCTGACCAGCACAGCATCCCACTCATCACTCTGCTTCATCTGCAGCTATTCAATCATCTTACTGGAGATCGCCACCCGGAATGACCCAGTGCCGGTGAGCTTATGTGCAAACCAAATAAAATATTTATTTTTATTATTTTTTTAAATTACTTTTTCTTATTTTCACTTACATTTTTTTTTTAACTAAAATAAAATAGGTTTTTAATTTATTGAATTTTTTTTCAGATAATGTTTATTTTATTTAAAGTGACAACATTTTAATTTTTGTTAATGGCAACATTTATATAATAGATATATTGTCTAAACACACGATAACACATGTAATCATGGGAGCGAGATGAAACGCTATGGGAGCACATTCAGCGTGACCCATGAAATCAACATTGAATTTTTTTGGGTGTTGGTATCAATATGTTAGTTTTAAGGTTATCTATGAGCCAGTGTGCTCCAAAACAGTGACAAAATATAAGCACACAAAGCTTGCAGTTGGTCACTTCTACAATAAAACAAATGGGTTCTAAAATCGGCTGAAAATATGGATAGACTGGATAGAATCAATGTCTGAAGCTAAAAAATGTCCATAATACACTACCCGATTTTCTGTGGAATCTGTCAGCTTCAATCTGCAGACTGGCTCTGACTTTCCTCAACTAGTGTCAACTTGTTCAGACTGTTAAATCGGGTCAAAAATCGCGTAGTGTATTCCAGGCTTAAGCTGCACACAGAGCCACCTGAGCCTGACCAAACATACTCCATATCTTCTTCACCACACTCCCCGGACCTCAGCTCCCTGGTTGAGTTTCTTCTGGGCCCATGGTGCTCTAGCCTGTACAGGGAAGTGAGCGCAGATCTCCCTTGTGGTTGATATAAGAGACCTCCGGTCTGTTGTCTGTGTGCGCCAACACATGGTGGCTCTTTAAGTCCGGGAGAAAGTGTTTGAAAGCATGAAACATAGTCAGCATTTCCAGGCCACCATAGCTGCCACAGACCTGACGATGGAGAGGCACAGAGAGACAAATCAGGGGTCCTCCTAAGCTCAGTGATGTCACCAGCTTTTACTTCCTCACCCTCATCGAACTCCTTCCTGCCATAGTATGCAAGCAAGCGCCAGCCTGACCTACTGCCATGTACCCCTAGCCCACCAAAGCTGAGGCGGTCCGCAGTGGCTTGGAGGGCAGTGCCGGGTCCTTCAGGACAATGCCAAATAAATGTCTGCGTCCAAAATATTCAAGCCAGAGTCCGAGTCCACCCTAGTTTGCCCAAGTCTGAGTCCAAGTACACAACTCAGATGCTGAGTGTGTTCCCACAGTGTTTCAGCACAGCTCAAGTTAATGAAGGTGGATGTTATTGACAGTGAATTTCACATTATTTAAAAAAAAATCTATATTTTTTTAAAAATAATATTTTCTTTTAAAATGTACTTCTATAATCTCTGTTTTACTTGGAAAAATGCTTGCACCAAAAAAATATAGTTTTTTTTTTCTTTCTGTTATCCTTTTTCTTTTAGCATTCTTTTATTGTTTCGTTAAACCAAATGAAAATGTTGTAAGCTGAAATCAGTAGAGTTTTCTTGTACTGTGCTGTGTTTGTTGTGTGTGTGTGTGAGGCGGAGGACAGCTCTCTGGAGTGTGGCTGGTGTCCTCCGCTGCCGGAGCTGATTTCAGGGAAAGCTGACAGCACCTGCCCCTGTCCTGCTGAATACGCTGAGGTCTGTCAAGCACTCAACAAAACATGCAGAACACATAACACTTTAGATTTCACTTTAAGACCAATTATGACTGTTTTCATTCGATCCTGCCTACACCCCTCGACCCTTCATGCATCGTGAGCATCAGAGCTGAGCATCAGTGAATGTTTGCAGCTTTTCTAATAGTAGTGTTTGAGTCCTTCAGTCGTCCTCAGTGTGAAAAAATGGATGTCAGAATCATACAGTCACTGTTTAAAGAGCAAAAATATTAAGAAGAACCACCAATGAGCATCAACAGAAGTAGAAACTGCTGCCATGTTTGCCATGTTTTTTATTTGTTTTGTTCAGATTCAGCCGAATGAACAACTCTCCTCCTGTTTTTACTCTTTCTCTCTCATGCTGTTAGCTGATTCGCCGATGCCGTGCTCATAACCCCACCCACCGGCCCACCTTTGAGCAGATCCGCAAGTTTGTCCACAGAATCAACCCACACAAAGTCAGTCCTGTAGACATGATGATGGAGCTGGTCAGTCCCACACGCACACACAGACACATATAAACACTCTCACACACACAGGTTTGTTATTATTGTAAGGTTTTGTGTGCGTGTAGATGGAGAAGTACAGTAAACATCTGGAGGTTCTGGTCGGTGAACGGACTCAAGATCTGATGCTGGAGAAACAGAAGACCGACAGACTGCTTTACAGTAAACAAACACAGCACACAACATGAAAAATAAATCAGAAAGATATCAGTCATAATTTCAGGGGTTGGTCCTGATCGAGCTGAAGTCACATTCATTTCTGTAGCACTTTGTTCAATGCAGATCGATTCATTCACAGTAATAAAAAAGTCAGTGAGTGTTTCAGTGATGTGTGTTAGTGTGTTTGTGTGTTTTACAGCAGGTGTGTGTGTGTGTTTCAGGTATGCTGCCTAAACAGGTGGCTGATGACCTGCGTCAGGGCAAACCTCTTCAAGCCCAGAGTTACGTCAGTGCCACTGTGTTCTTCAGGTGATCTCTCACACACAAACACACACACACGCCTTGATTATCCTGTTTCCTCAGAAAACTTTAATACAAGACAAATCAACAGGTTCCACTTGTTAACATTAGTTAAAAAAACAGTTCACCCAAAACTGAAAATGCACTTCAGTGAATGGGTGCCGTCAGAATGAGAGTCTGATAAAAACATCAGAATAATCCACAGCACTCCAGTCCATCAGTTAACATCTGGAGAAGACACAAGATCAAACTAATTCTTGTTCTGGTTAAAATCCAGACACATATTAGTTTAGAGCTCTGTTTTGCAAACACTGCTTGATCTGTGCAGATTTCTCTCCTGATTCAAACCACAACACTTTTTCACTGGAGGAGGTGTTATTATGAGTAATGGAGTCATATTTGAGTTAAAATCATCTTAATGCTGGATCAGTTTATCTTGTGTCTTCTCCAGATGTCCACTGATGGACTGGAGTGCTGTGGATTATTGTGATATTTTTATCAGACTCTCATTCTGACGGCACCCATTCACTTCCATTACTTAGCAAGTGATGCAAGCGACACATTTCTCCAGATCTGAGGGAGAGTAAAAAAATTATCTTTTTGAACTATTCCTTTTACTAATGCTTTTATAAAGCATTCCCGGTTATTGTTTTATATATTGTTTTGTCCCTCTCTTCATGTGGTTTGTGGTCACGTTCTCAGTGATATCGTGGGGTTCACGCAGTTGTCCAGCTCTAGCACTCCTTATCAGGTGGTGGACTTCCTCAACAAACTCTACACAACATTTGACGAGATCATCGACAACTACGATGTTTATAAAGTGGAAACCATCGGCGATGCATGTACATATAATACAGTTATTAAGCAGATTATTTGAGTGATTTTGTTTTGTTTACAGTGTTATATGTGTCCCTGGAGCACAAAACTTACGGGTCAAATTATTGAAACTGAGATTTCATTAGTGTTTGTTTAGTTTATTTTAGTACTAAACTAAAAACAGTATGAGAAATGCAGCCTTAGAAACTACCCGAGATATTTTTTCAGTGTTGTTTGAGGAATATGAATGTTGTAGTGTGTAGTCAGTGATCGTAGCTGTGTTTGTGTGGTGCAGATATGGTGGTGTCCGGCGTGCCGCGAGAGAACGGGATTCTGCACGCGTCTGAGATCGCCAGCATGGCTCTGGACCTGGTGTCCGTCTGCAAGACCTTCAGAATCCCCCACAGACCACAAACCCAGCTTCAGATCCGCGCTGGGATACACTCAGGTCCATTAAACCTGCTCTCAAAGGCTCTTTCTCTTTCTTATTTTAGTATCATTGAGTAAATAGTACAGTTTTATTAATATCACGCATTCACCCTGAAACAAAAAGGTTTTCTTTCTTAAGGAAAAAACCTCACTAACCACTAAGCTCTGTTTAATTAGTCCTGAATGAAAGTGTTTGGTCAGTTGTGAGATCCAGTGAGGTGTTATCAGGATCTGATGTGTGTTTTCAGGGCCGGTCGTGGCAGGCGTTGTGGGGACTAAGATGCCGAGATACTGTCTGTTTGGAGACACGGTGAACACGTCGTCCCGTATGGAGTCCACCAGCGAAGGCAGGAACACCGTCCTGAATATTCTAGCACTGTATGAATTATAGCTCATGTAGGTGCCTGTGATTGGCATGGAGCAACTAGCATGTATGATAATGTAGAAACAGCAGATGCGTAGAGCCACAAGTGTTCGTGAAATGAACAAGAAGATGGCTATAGCTGCACACCGGATCCAATTCAGATTGGGAGAAAAAAAAATACAATAATTTTTTTTTAATTGCATCATGCAAAGTAGTGCATTTGAATTAATGTGAGTGTGTTTGTTATTTACATGCACTTTGTCCTTTTTGCACGATGCAATTTATTTTGAAAAAAAATTTGTTCTTGTTTCTGTTCATTTACATTAAAAGAAGCTGAAATCATGAGCTGGAGACTTCTCCAGAGCGATGTTTAGTTTAGTGGTGATGGTTTAAAGGGTTGTTTTGTGTGCAGCGCTGAAGATCCAGTGCAGCTCTACTGTGTTTTACCTGCTGGAGGAGATCGGTGGATATGTGCTTACCTGCAGAGGAGTCTTACAGGTCAAGGTGAGACGCAGCTCCCTCACAAACACTGCTTCATCAGCGGGTTTAAACAGTGCCCCCCCATGCCTCTTGCAAAAATAAATTAATAAAGTACAGATTTCTGCAGAAAAATCAATGCAATCACAAACTTTTAATCCCTCCATTATAGTTTTATTTTTGGGTTTGTTTAAATAAAATAATATATATATATATATAAAATTCTGTTAATGATCTGCTGATGGCAGCTGATTCTGGTCTACAATTTCTCATCAAGTTCTTTTAGATAGAGTACTCTCTAGAGGTATTGCTGGTGTCTCTTAGTTGTTTCAGATCTGATTTCGCTGGGTGCAACTTAAAAATTTCAAATGACACATTTCACCCGTAACCGCTGGTGTTCCTCAGGGCTCTGTTTTGGGTCCTCTTTAATTTATTATTCACTTATTCCCCCTCGGTTACAGTCACATTCAAAGTCCAGTTGGACCTGTGGAATCATTAATACATGAAACAATTATTAATTAATTGTTTTACATAATTATTTAATGTTTTACATAATTTTAAACTAAAATCATGCTGTTTCTGGTCAGCTAATTCTCATTAATAAGTGAATGTGAAAGGTTTTTAATGTTACTATGTTATTGCATTTACATTTCAAATTACACAAACCACACATAAAAACTATTATTCTATATTCATATAAATACATTTATATTTAAATTACATTAGACTGAATGGATGTAATTAAATTCCTTAGATTTTATAACTCATGATTGCTCAAAAACAGTCCAAATTTATGAAACATACATATATATTTATAAGAAAACAACTTCAAGACAGCTTAAATATTGCTCTGAGAAATTTTAATTAATTTTATGTGCAAAAAGATTTCAGATGAAAGTAGTGATCAGTGATACATTTTACAAAAGTTTTCAATGCTAATATAACTTCATGGAGAATTTGACAAAAATTGTTATGTATTTTGAGGTTTTTAAAGCATTTGCATTTTTCTTCCCTCACTATAAACAGTGTTGTTTTTTTTTTATGTGTATGAATCTCTTCACAGTTCAAACAGTCCTGAACACTGAATGTTTTGAGGCTGAATCATGTTAAAGCTTAGCTGCAGTAACAGTGAGTGTGTGTGCTGTGTTCTGGTGTGTTTCTCAGGGTAAAGGTGATATGGTGACATACTGGCTGGAAGGAAAGCACTCCTCGGCTCCTGCCAAAGACTCCAGGAGACCCGTGACGCTGCAGGAGAGCGACAGAGTCCCGGACACACTCCCTGATGATTACTCCAGTATCCCAGGAGTCCTCAGCGGCTCCGACAGCACTAACCTGCTCTGTGACCCCTGACCCCTGTAGAGACACAGGTGTGTGTTTACCACAGCAAAACAGCCTTTAACGTACCTGCTGTTTATTTAGTGTGGTGAAATAGACTTACTTTAACTGTGTGTGTATTTTTAGCTGTACTTGTGTATTTCTTCAGTGTTCGTAGCGTCAGACTCTAAGTACTAGAGTACTGATTATATAGATTCATGATTCAAACTAATGCATTTAATGATGCTCATATGCCACTTACTTATTTGTAATTTTATTTTATGAATTTTTTCAAAGAAATTCATACTTTTATTCATCGAGGCTGCGTTAGATTAATCAAAACGTGTCAGTGAAGACATTTCTAATGTTACAAAAGATTTCTATTTCACATAAATGTAGTTCTTTCAAGATTTATATTCATCTGCGAATCCTGAAAAATAAAATGTCACAGTTTCCACAAAAATATTGAGCAGTAAATCAGTATATTAGAATGATTTCTGAAGGATCATGTGACACTGAAGACTGGAGTAATGATGCTGAAAATACAGATTCGATCACAGAAATAAATTAGAGTTTAACACATATTCACAGAGAAAACAGATGTTTTAAATTCTAATAATATTTAACTATTTTTACAGCATTTTTGATTAAATAAATGCAGCTTCTGTGAGACTTTCAAAACTAAAAATCTTTCTGACAGTAGTCCAAGGCACAAAAACACATGTTTCATGTCACAAACAAATACACACTTAAACATTGTATATTCACACACTCATGCACACACACACACACACGTAAATGAAAGCGTGGTGAAGAGAGAAGAACAGTTTCTGTGCTACAGAGAGGATCAGAGCTCAGCTGCTGATCTGAATGAGAAGCTCTTCAGCAGAAGAACATGAGTGTGTGTGTGTGTGTGTGTGTTTAATTAGCGCAGACAGGACGAGGTCCGTCACTCATGTGTCGACTGCAGCTGATGCACAATATCATAAATCATACCGTATGTGATGCATGTTCATGATGCTTGCTTCTAAAATAAACTAAACTAATAACTCAAATCTGGTGTGTGAAGTTCTTGTTTATAGATCTGTTGTGTTAAATCAGTGATGCTGGTAAACGTCACACACACACAGATCTCAGCACTACAGGTGCAGCAACCAACACACACACACACACACACACACGGTGAATGTGAAAGAGATGAGAGCTGTTGTGTGTGAGAGGAATAATCAGGCGTCTGAAGGGTCTCGTAATGAAATGCGTGAGCGACACACGAGCACAAAAGAGCCATTCACTCAATCATTTGATTAACATCACAGAGAGAACAGCAGACGCAGACAGATGAAACACAGTCCAGAGAGAAACATCACTGATCGAACACAACGATCATACAGCAACTATATTATAGCGCTGTAGACACATATAAACTACTTACTCTATATTTTGTGGTTTTTATGCCGACCCAAACTGCTTTCATATCTTGGTGGTATTAATTATGATGTACTGTACTGTAACTCTGTACATCAGCAGCTCCAGTATCTGCAAGAATTAAGTCATTTAAATTAAGTATTATTATGAGATTGTATATCCAGACTAATTTTAAACTAAAACTATAAAAATTATTGGTTTTTTTTTCATTGAAATTAAATTTTAATACACATACTTAGAAATATAAATTGAAAACCGACTGAAACAAGTACAAAAATGACTAAATCTGAAATAGATATAAATCAAAGGTAAATAGCAATATAAAAAACTGCTTTAAAACCCTAAAAACATAAAGAATTATGCTTATAATTTTAATTAATTTAAATAAAATATGCATATATATATATATATATATGCATTTATTTATTTGATTGAAGCTAGTTGGCAACATTTCATATTTTGATCTACACAATAACTAAAACTAAATTTAAAACAAAATATTTAATATGCAGACAAATAAAAAAGAAAATTACTAAATGTTTAAAATAAAACAAATATTTAATTTCATAATCATACATAACAAATTGTATAAATTACTTTATATATTATATGTATAGATATATATATAAAATATTAATTATAGTATAAAAACTATAATAATATCTCAGTGAAAACTTTTATATTTCATATTGTACTTCCAGCAACATGAATACTGTGGAGTACTCCAGGAGCCCTGTGTAGTGTGCTTGAGCTCTTTCTAGTGCACTACACCACCTAGTGGCCTGAAAGTGTGTCAAAAACACAGAGTCAGAGCTGAAGAAACATAATTATTTAATGTAAAAAAACTCTGTTTTAAAAATATGCGTTAGAAAATGGAAGTATTTACATGATCGAAGGAAACAAAAAGACAGAAATCACACATTCTATACAGGAAGTGATGAAGAGGCCAGTGGCACGGACTGAGTCTGGTTTCTGCTGCTGATTTACGTCTTCATCTTTCCTCGTTTCTCGAGCTCCCATTGAGCAGCGATTCGTGTGCCGTAGATGACGAAGCCCCACGACAGCAGGACCACCAGCAGAAGAACCTGCAGACACACATCAGAGAGAGATCTCTGTAGAATAAAGAAAATCAATCAAATGATGGGACCCTTAACAGTCCCACTTTATATTAAGTGTCCCTAATACCTGTGTACTTCCATAGTAACGAGATGTGTATGTAGTATGTTACACACCGGTAACTTCACACATGTAACAACCCTCAGAATGGTGTGTGGAAGTACAAATGTGTAACAGGACATTGGTAACAACACTTTTTGGTAATGAAAGTACAAATGTGTAACAGGACTAACAGAATAAAGTGTTACACTTTATATTAAATAGAAAATTGCTATGGATTTAACATGCAATTACTGTGATGTTACACAGCAGCGGGCAGTAAGTTAGGCTTTACATATAAATTGTGGTTGGTGTCCAGAATGTTACACTTTATATAAAGTGGGCAGTTCCTGAGGAGTTACCATGAATATACACTGGTATTACAGAGGTGCACCCACTCCACCCACTCCACCCACTTCACATATCCCCTCTGCTATGTATACAGGGCTAAGCTAACTGAGATTTGTGTATCACTGCTCTTTTGCTGATTGTCTTCATTTGTAAGTCGCTTTGGATAACAATAATCTGCTAAATGATTAAATGTAAAGTAAGTATCTGTCCTCTTGAGTAAATGATGACCAGAGACTCACGAGCGAGCAGATTCCGTCCAAACAGCGTCGACTGACGAGCATCGTTTCTGTTTTTAACTCTTGAATCTGAGCTGGAAACTCGTTAGCTTTAGCGCACCTAGCATCACATCGCGACCGGAAGCACCGACTGGTATCCAAGGCGACGACCGGAAGTTAATTTTTTTTATTTCTCCAACAGAACGCAAAACTGCAAAGAAAAATACGTTTTTTAATATATATATATATATATATATATATATATAAAGCAACAACTATATAAGATTTTTTCTTATTATTCATAGCCTATAAACGATATGTGTTTTGGACATATTTTAATAAAATAATAATAATAATAATAATAAAGTTATTCAAACTGGGTGATATCTATATTTGCTATTTAAAGGGAAATATATACGAGAACGTGTATGTGTTTAGTATTAGTTTTTACTTTATTTAAAAAATATTCAAATCAATGTATTTCGACACGCGTTTATTTATTTATTTGGTATTTATTTTTTATTTAGTATTTTTATTTTTTTCTAGATATTTCAGTAAATAATTATATTTATCTGTCTTAATTTTGTTTGTTTTTTAATGCATTGTTTTATTTGCTTATTCATTTTATTTATTTATTTATCATTGTAAGTTTTATAAACAAATATTTATATGTTCTTAAAGAAAGAACATGGCTTTTGTTTGTTTTGTATTTTTATTCATTCTCATTTATTTGTTTTCTATATTCTAATAAATATGTGTTTGTATTTTTAAGATAAAAATGTAATTACGTTTTTAATTATTTGTTTTGTTGTTGTTTATTTATTTTTATTGTTATTTCTTTGTGTCCTTTATGTTTAAAAATAAATAAATGTTCATGTATTTGTAAAGAAAGAATTAACAAGCATTCATTCATTTATTCTGCAATTTATATATTTATTTCCCCCATATGTTTTTAATAAAGAATTCAATCATATATAAATATGTGTGTTTTTAGTGTTTTCCGCCTCAGCTGCACTTCCGCTCCAGGCCGTTAGTGGCGCGCGGCCGTGACGTCACCGGAAGAGCCGCTCTGTGGGCTCTGTTCCTGAATGGCAGTGCGAAACTCCTCCACTTCCATCGGTGTTTAATGTTAATGTTCAGTAGTTTTGTGTGTTTATGCGGATGGATGTGATGTAGATGTGTTTGTGGGCGCGAACGCGTGCGGCTCGGATTCTTCGCAGGGTTTTCGCGGCTTTGTGATGAGAGGGTGACGAGCAGGTGAGAATCTGCTTCAGAAAACTAGCTGTTTGTTGTGTTTTGGATCATATCTCGTTCTTTTATACATTTATAGTCTTTAGAGGTGTTTCAGGATCGCTGTGTTGAACTATTGGAGAAGTCAGGAGAGAGATATCCAGCTATCATCGATCAAAACACGACCGTTACAGGCATTAGCTGCTTGCTAGCATTTTTAATATTTTGTATGATTTCTTATTCGGTTTTAAGCATAATTCTCAGTATGTCAGTGTTTATGTGTGTGGTCGGTGATGTCACTGTCTTCAGAGACTAGAAAATGTATTTATTTAGACTATTAATCATTTAAAATGATATTATTAATGCGAATTTAAACGGTGCTGTAATGGTTCAGTGCTTGTATTAGATGGTGTTTTGATGTATACCATGGTACTGGATGTTAACCATATACATATGCCATCGTATTGTTGTAGTAAAGTAATAATTCATATAAATTGTAGTAGATTGTAATCAGTGCTGAACTATGTTAACTGTATTCAGACATATTTATGTGAGAAAATTAATTTGGGGCAGAACAAATAATGATCGCCAAGTTCTGTTGCAGTCAAGCACGAATCTTTGAATTCAATTCAGTGAAATAAACAAAAACAAAAAAACAAAAAATTTGATTTTTATAATCTCACAGCTTTTCATAATAATTATTAACAGTTTTCAGATTTTGCAAGGTTTGTGTAATATCATGACTGTAACTATCACTGTGTGTATCTACACTACTGTTCAAAAGTTTGGGGTCAGTAAGATATTGAATGGTTTTTAAAGATGTTTCTTCTGCTCATCAAGGCTGCATTTATTAGATTAAAA
>JAUCMR010000110.1:192171-205021 GCA_032357425.1 Enteromius argenteus
CTTTTTTTTGGCCAAACTAATTTTTTATTTACCATTTCTTAGCATTAAACATACAGTGTTTAATATAAAATAAAATAATTCTATTTTTTGATGTCAACATTATAAAATGCATTAAACAGTACATTATACAGAGGGTTTCCCACACTGGGGTTAATGTAAGAACTCTAGTGGGTTTGTTAAAAAATATATATAGTAATGAATTTAAATCATAAAAATGTAAAATAATAACACTTAATTTGCCTGCATGTCAGTGTGACCAGACAAACATACAATTAAAGACCTGTAAACATGCAAATGTGTGGTTAAATTATTAAAATATTACATAAACAAACATTAAAAAGTTGGTCAGATTATTCCACCAGGAGGGAACAGTTCATGTAAAAGTCTGTGAAAGTGGTTTTGTGCTTCTTTGAGATGTTAAGAAATGTAAAAATAAAATGTAATATATAAGACTTCATTTTTGGAATCTAGATAAACCAGATTACATGTCATTATTGATGCAAATGTGATCCTAAACGGATGAATTCTTGTCATGGTTTGTCTCCAGGATCTGCCGCTGCTGAAGATCGAGAGTTTCGTGGTAAAGAACTGCGTCACTCAGAGGCAGGAATACTTCAGGAAGTGGCGTGACGTGACGTTTGCCATCCGTGAGTTTGACATGAGGGAGTTCCCACCTGAAATGTGCCGGCCGAGAGACTGAGAACTGAGAGCTCATGCTTGTGTCTGCTGTGAGTTAAACAACAGCGCTGGGGAAATTACACTCAGATATACTCACAATATGACTCAAATCATTCTCATCTCTGATTTATGAGCACTGACTGTGATCAAACATCGGACAAACATTGACTAATAACAGTAATCGCAGTTAGTCTTGATATTTGTTGATGTTACTGCAAGTTTACATTTTATGGCTTTTTATGTTTTGCGTTTTAACATATGTGAGCACAGCAGCAGTCATCAGCAGCACAGGTATGTTTTGTAGAAATAGACAACAATATACTGTATGGGTCAAAATTATCAGTCTTTCTTTTATGACAAAAATCATTAGGATATTAAGTAAAGATCATGGTCCATGAAGATATTTTGTAAACTTCCTACCATTAATATATAAAAAACTTAGTAATATGCATTGTTTCATTTGGACGACTTTAAAGGAGATTTTCTCAATATTTAGATTTTTTTGCTCCCTCAGATTCCAGATATTCCAATTGTTGTATCTCAGACAAATATTGTCCGATCATAACAATAATGTATAAATCTCAGTTTCAAAAAATGGACCCCTTATTAATAATGAAATTATTTGATATGAATGTATCTGATATGTTTGATATCAATTTTTTTTACTTGTTGATAGATGAAGATAATTGAAATAAAATCTAAATAAAACTTAAACAAAATTTGAATGTTATGAATGTTTTATGAATAGAAAATATATTTTCTGTGTAAGAAAAAAAAGCATATTTTAGGAACAATTTTGCATTGTAACATGATTTTCATGGCAATTAAGCACAATTTTGATTTCATTAATGTGCTTCCAAAATCGTCAATATCATCACGATAATGCAAAACAATATATTTCATTGTATTTATTAATTATGGTAGCATTTGTGGAACAGTTTTCTTAAAAGTAAGCAAGCTGAAAAGTAAAATTCATCAAGTTTGAGAGATTCACAGTGATTCACATAATAAGAATTTTAAAAACATAAAATTAAATATTCTTAATATGTTACAGTCGTGAGAGCTTGGGAAGAAAATGTGCTTAATTGCTTTGAAAATAATTCACAGTCCAAAAATAGGATGGTTTTTCTATAATTCTCTTGATAAATTATTTGCCCGGTGAGGTGGAAAATAGTTCAATTAAAACAATTAATGGCAGTCTATAAAGCCTTAGGTTAATGATGCTTGAAATCGCAGTGTTCTCGTGCATCCAGAGCAGAAGCTGAATGTGTGAAGAACAGCGGTGTTCATCAAAACACCAGCCGTCTGTGTGCTTCAGCTCTTACTAGTCCTCTGAATTAGGACAGGTTTACAGGAAAACACCACCTCGGCATATTTACAGCACACTGCTGCTTCTCGCATGGAAACATCCATGCCTTTTTAGCATTTTATATATATATATATATATATTCTTATAATTATATAAATATATAGTGTGTCTAAACACACATCTTGTTTCTTCATTTATACATAGATAACCAGATAGATGTTTCCCCATAATATATATATATATGTGTGTGTGTGTGTGTGTGTATTCTAATAAAATATAAGAATTTCATAAATTTTATCAAATGAGATATATAAATCCCCCATGATTTATGAGATACATTTTTATAATACCAGCCTTTGAGTCATATTTTTAATATACGTTATTTGTATATGTTATGGTTTTAGGATTTAGTTTTACATAATCTATCTATCTCTCTATCTATCATTAGAATATATACACACATATAATTTGTATACTCTGATATATAGCGAGATTTAAAAATAAAATACAAAATTCCATGATAGATATAGATATATAGGCATAATATTTTACATAATTAGTTCTTATAATTTTTTGACAGATTATATGTGTGTGTATGTATATATATATGTATATATATATATATGTATACAAATACTTATTATTTATTATTTTTATTGGTTTTCATTATATATATATATATATATAGAGAGAGAGAGAGAGAGATATAGATAGATAGATACTTTTTTACTATATGTACATATATAAATAAATAAAGGGCAAGACAATATGTCTTTGTCCCTCTCACACACACACACACACACACTGGTGTGTGATGTAAATCTCAGGCAGAGTGAAGGCATCTCTCCGCCCCTCCCTCATTCTAGAACACAGGACTTCATGTCATTGTAATTCATGTTGCCTAGCAACATGGGAGTCGTCATAGAGGCCCAACAATAAAGAGATGACATGTACAGTGATGTGCTGAGCGCTTTAACGCCGAGATATGCCTCCGCCATCTTTTCCTGCTCATCTGTGCTGGAAGGGATCAGAATTAGAAACGCCATTTAAACGCATCTCCGAGTGACATCTTATCACGCCAGCCTTCTGATATGCGTTATCTAGCTCAAATCCAACCTCTTGTTGACTCCTTTGTGAGCGTTACGCATTTTACAAAAACATGTTAGTGGTATATAAATGCATGATGGGGTGTTTGCACAAATAAAGGAGACGCACAGAAAGTCACAGTTCAAAAAGGATCACATTTAATCAACAAGCCATCCTAAGAGTCTCTTATTCATCAAGACAGTGAGGCGTCACAACAGCAATAAACAAAGTTATTTTCTTAAAGTCTTTAGTTAAAAACAAAACACTTTTCTACCCATGCAACAGAAAGGTGGTTTAAAGGAACGGCTCGCTCAAAAACGATCCTTCTGTCGCCATTTACTTGCCTCAAAACTGTATGACTTGCTTTCTTCTGTGGAACGAGGACAATGATTCAAGGATATCCTGGTTGTTCCTTTCAATCAAATGAATGAGGAGGTCAAATGTGACAAAAATTGAAAGTGAAAATTAGTCACAAAACCCAATACGGAGAACCCATAATATACTGCATTAATCGTATGGACTGCATTTATAAACCTAAACGTCTTTTAAAGAATATCCTGGATAATCAGATGAAATGAGAAGTTACTTTTCCAGACACAAGACTTCAGAGAATCAGAGAGTCCATATCATTCTTCTGTTGAATGAGGTGACTTTTTCAATAATATCCCTGTTGATCAAATGAAATCAAATAGTTGTTTGTGACTAAAAGTGTCTTTTCCCAATGACTTCAGAGGAGCTATAATATAGTGCATTAACCGTATGGACTGCTTCTATAAACCTAAACCTGTCTGAATTTCTTTCTCCTGTGGAATAAGGTGGATCTGTAATGTAATGCATGAATCGTATGGACTCCTTTTACAATGCATTTTAGAGGTTGCTCATTCTCTTTAATGCAACCTCCTTTTGTCTTCCGAGGAAGCAAGCAAGTGATCAGAACGACATGAGGGTGAGTAAATGACGAGCGTACATTCGATTTCAGGTGAACTGTTCCTTTTGGCTCGGACGGGGTCCTGAAACGACTGAATTCAAGTCCCTGTTTCTCTATGTCCGTTGGTGTTTGGTTGAGGTGAGGTCAGTCTGAGACCCAGAGACTTGCCCTCGATGTCTTTCCAGCGCCCCCAGTGCTAAACGGGCCACAGTGAGTCCTGAGGGGAAGGGTAGATTGTAGGTGAATGACCTGCAGTTCTTCTAGTGTTTGAGTCCGGCTGTATGATGTGGATCGGTGGCAGGTTCTTCAGAAGAACCAGCGGAACGTGTCGGCGGCTCCTGCTGACGGTGCTCTCTGAGGAAAGACACACGAGACGGTGGGAATTCTGCTTGATATAATGACCCAGTTAATCACACAAATGATGTGTTAGGTGTTTGTACGATGGTGTGAATCATCTCAGCAATTAGATGCAAGGATTCAAAATATTGATTCATCTAAAACAAGAATTAAATTGGGAAAATGAAAACAACAGACCAACTTGACCATCTGTATGCAAAGGCTGTATGTTTCCGTTAGCTGTTTATGTAACGATTATTGTTGGCTCATTTGTTTCTCTTTGGATAAAAGCATCTGCTAAATGCAGAAATGTAATTGTGAAACATTTAGTCACTGGCTGGATTTGTGAGGACTGAACAAGAGTTTTGTTGGAGACACTCTTGAACTTATCCAAGAGTACGTATTTTCGTCATATTTTCTCTGACACGCTGGTCTACTGTGGGTTCACTGGTTGCATATTACTCAGAGTAGATATCTTGGATATCTACATGACTTGCTACCAAACCATTTCTGTAGCTCAGAAAGTAGAGCATGTCAGTGGCGACACCAAGGTTTTGGGTTCAGTTCCCATGGAACACACAAACTAATTAAAATATATATCATAAATTCGGTTTAAGTCTATTTGGATAAAAGCAGCTACCAAATGCATAAATATAATGTCAAACAGTGTTGGAGTGCCTGTCCACATCTTGGATTTTTATTATATGGACACATCCCATATGCAGTGCCAAGGAGACCCCAAACTAACTCATCCACACCAAGAACAGTAACTATAATGGTAAGTTTTAATTCTTTGAATATAGTGAGGTCCACACCACAACTATATAGACACAGAGAAGCAGTATTGTTGCAATCAGTTTCAGAACGTTTAACGGCTAATTTTAAAAACTAGCAATGCATGCATAGAATAAACAGAACATCATCATTATTGGTGTGAACAGGCCTTTAAAATCTTCCTGTGCAAAGGTGCGTTCAAATTTAGGCGAAATCTAGTCATTTCAATGGTAAAGGTAATTGATTTGAAAGTCACTTTGACCCTTCTCTACACTTTTAATAATAGAGGTAATGCAAACACTTTTTAAATTGGCGGTTCTTGGGCAGATAAAGCTCTCCGCAGCTAGATCTGATGGTACTGGACTGGTTTGTGATGGTCTGATCTTGACTCTGGTGAGTTGTGTTAGCGGGTTGTGAACAGATTAAGCTGTCTTTGTATTATTACAGAGAACTTACAACATGTTGCCTCATCTCTCCGATTTCAATGCCGGCTGTGTGTGTGTGAGAGCGATAAAGTGTGTGCTTGAGTCTAAGGGCATTTTTCCAGCCTAAGAGGGCTCAAACCATCAGCTAACACACACACACATTAATGCATGATGGTTAATTATGGCCGCTTGTGCCAAGACTGGGCTCTACTCCAAACCCCCAGCCACATCATTCCCAATTAAACAGCCCACTTCAATAGACCTCCCGGCATATGTGTGAGTGTGTGCGTGAATCCCACCTCCATCGTGCTGCCCGGTTTCTTCTTGAGTTCTTCACACTTTCTGAACTTGCAGATCTGATGACCCGTCTTTCTGTTTCGACAGGAGCTGCAAACGCCGCAGTTAATGAGCCTCCTGCAGGGGGCGCAGACGCCGCAGCGTTTACGTTTGCGCTTAGCTGCTCCGCTACCGTTGCTGCTAGCGCTGCTGCAGCTGCCGTTGCCGTTCCCGTTAAGAGCAGCGGGCGAACCGGAGCAGGACGAGCCACTGTGCTGGCAGTCCGCTGCTGCGTTGGCGATCTGAAACGCGCTGTCGGACATCGTGACTCCCGATGACCCTGCACCGGAGTGAAGCGTCGTCATGACGATGACTCCCGGTGGGAGCGATAGACCCCCCAATGGGGGCATCCCTCCGAATGTCCCGCCTCGGTCCGCCTCTCCAGGTGGCACAGACGGCGGACACTTCAGTCGGTTCATGCAGTCGGCCCCCGTTACGGGAAGACCGCGGCATTGCTCCGCGGCCAGCGGCGACAGGAAGTTGTCAGCGCCCATCGAGAGGGCGGAGTCTTGTGGAATGTGTTTGCTGGACATGTGCACATTCACAGGCTCCGCCCTCGACATGCCAGTCCGATGTGTGTGAGGTCCATTAACATTAACCGCAGCGGGCTTTCGCCCCCACAGCATGGCGTTATCGCAGGGCCAGGGTGGCATCGCCGAGAGGCGGGCCGAGGGGAAAAGGGGCGTGGCAATTCGCGCAATTTTTGCGGACTGGGGAAACGGGGCCGCGGCAGCCGTGCTGTTCTTATAGAAGGTAGCAAAAGAGCGGTAGCGCTCCATCTGCGCGCTGTAGTCCAACACAGGGTTCACGCATGAGTCGATATGTAGAGGAAAGTCCTGCCCAGGGGTGGGGTTGTAGTTGTGGGTGTGGCCATGGGCGTGGCCATGAGCGTGTGGGGTTTCCATGCACACACTACTGCTCATGTTCGCCATCAGAGCAAAACAAACACGCACTAACGCCCAACCATCCACGGCAGTGGTCCTGTGGAGGAAAGAGAGGAGGTGGAGGTGAACCGAGATGTTCATCAACTACAACGAAGCGGAATAGCAATTTAGAAATCTTTGGTTTATTCACAGACAGTATTTGGTCGAACCCTAAAGGATGCATAGAAACTTGAATAATGGTGTTTTAGAACCAAAATTAATCACTTAAGAATCAAAATAAGATTCTAAAATTATGAAAAACAACAACCCTAAAAATAAAGTTTTACGCTGTCTTATTTGACTCTTCGTAATTGATTCATATTGTTTCAAAATACAACATAGCTGAATTTTTTTTTTTAAAACTCCACATGAGATTTAGTCAGTTGTTTTTTTTTTAATAAATGGTAAGAAAAACGTTAGTTGGATAAATAGCAAACCTTTTTTTTTTTTTTTTACATTTATAGTTTTAATGTGCATTGTTTCTTCCCAGTTCTTCAATTATAATGCATCTATAATGCAGTTAAATAATAAAGAATGTAGACAAAATATTGATAATGAATATTTCAGAACCAAATCGAAACAATATTAATATCATAAAAAATATGAATACACTATGAAAACAAGATCCTAAACTAAAATTATGAAAAACAAAATCCCTGTAAATACACAAGATGGAGTTAAATTGGAATTAAAATTGAGTTAAATTGAGATATTTATGTGTTTTTTTTCTTGCTCATTGTTTCTTGCCATTTCTTAAATTATAATGCATCTTTAATTTATTGCTCAATTTATTTACAGACAACAGAGAATACTTAGCCTAGTTAAATAATAAAGGGCATACACAAAACTGCATAATGGATATTTTAGAACCACATTTGAACAATATTAATGTAATGAAAAACTAAGAGTCCAGTAAGAAAACAAGATCCTTAACTCAGCAAACAATGTAAAAATATAGCTCACATAAACAACAAAGGTTTTATGCATTTATGCACATTTCTTTTGCATATGCATGACATAATTTAGGACAATACAGAGCATTATATCTAACACCATCAGGCCTGCCTTTCAATGTGTTGTTTCTTTAATTGGAGGAACAACAGAAATAGCGATAATAACCCGTGGAGAAGAAAGTTACCGTGTCAAAATGTGTGTTTATGTGAAAGAGAAAGAGAGAGAGACACGCTGCCCCCCCTAACACCCCCCGCTACCGTCGCCTCGAGCATCAATTACGGTAATTACTCTCCGCCTGCTGCGGCAGCGACGCGCGGATCAGAGGTCATTAAGGGCGTAAGACCGCTGGACACCACGGTGCAATTAAAGGCGACGGATTAATTCTCTTGGCCATCGCACGTCAGCACAGAGAGAGAGAGAGAGAGAGAGAGAGGGAGGAGGAGGGGGGATGAGGGGGGAGGCGGAGGACGGAAAATGGACGAGCTTTACCTTTAGACTCGCGACGCTTCACGATCCTTTAACGGAGAGCATCACCGCGCGCTGATGCCGCCTCAATAATCCCCGTTACAAGAAAAAACACGCGCCACAAAACAACGAGACGCGTCCGTTTTTAACGATCACCGTGAGCAGCTGCGGCGCTAAATACCGAGACTAACGGGAATAATAAATAATATTGACGCCGCCAACGACGCACCGTCCTCAGGGGCGGGTATGGGTGACGGAAGGGTAGACGGCTCCTCCCGGTGTGTGTGTGTGTGTGTGTATGTGTGTGTGTGTGTGTGTGTGTGTGTCGCGCTGCGTGTGGCTGACGGGGGTGTGAGGTGAGGAAGCGCCGTTGCGGACACCTCCTGATCATTGGCGGGAAATGATTGTGGAAGCGCGGGAGGCGCGAGGGGGCTGACATACGGGGTCTCGCCGCGCAGCGCTGAGGGTAATGCGTGTCAACTCCTCGCGCGCCCTTTTTTTCCCCCGCCGATGCCTGAATGACGGTTATTAATCACGCGCTTCGCGCCGCGTCTTGTGTGAGGGTTTTTTTGGAGGAATTTTGCGGTTCATTACGGTTCATTTGCAGCTCGTTACCGTAATTACCCGCGGCACCGGGAGGCTAATTAAAACAGAACGGGTCCGAGGCGAGAAGGCGTTTCCCCTGGTGGAGCAGATCCCGGCCAGTTGGGAATTTGTGTGTGTGTGTGTGTGTGTGTGTGTGTGTGTCAAAAACCTTGACGCATCTGCCAGATATTCTTTATTAGGAGATTTGAGAGGAAATCTTTGACGTCATAATACCATACACCACAGTAAATATATATATATAATATAATATATATATATATATGCATTTATAATAAAATAATATTATATGGAATATTATTATATTATGTAGAATATCGTATATAGCTATGAAGAATATAATTAATATTTATATATATATATATAATGTATATATATATATATATATATATATATATATTATACACACACACACACATGTTAATATTATATAACAAAGATAGATGGGTAGATGTTTGTCTGTCTCCGGGAACAATGACGCCTCCGCTGCGCCCTCTGCTGGCTCAGACATGCAACACCTGACTGGTTTAAGCGCTGTAGCTGCAGTTCTGCTTGTGTCCGCTAGATGTCAGGCTAACACCAAGCGAAACTCGCTTCCACAAAACACTGATTTATCATCAGACGTGTATTCCACCAGCTAAACACAGTATGTGTATGTACATGTAGTCTCTCTCTCACACACACACACACAGTGAATAATATCTTAAAGCTGTCTACTCCATCCACACATTCTTCATCTGTCCTCTTTATTCTCAGGAGGGATATTTTCTGGAGAAATTCTTCAGGACAAAGGAAGGTGTGAAGATGTGTGCCTGTATAAACAGCATACAAAAAGTGTCTCCAGACAGTGACACACAGATGAATAGGATTCATAATGAAAGTAAATAATGTTTTAAGGGTTTTGTCTTAGTCTGTGGCTAGTATAATTAGCTTTAAATAAAAAGGCCACTCTGTTGTCTTATAGCTGGTCTTATTCTGATTGCAGATGTATTTACAGTAAACATGTTGTACAGTCACACAGTCATAATACTTCCAACTCATTCTTTTATTCGTGTCATTTGACACAATCCCAGCTAACACAATAACGTTCTTTGGCTAACATTTCCATTACGTTTTTAAACGTTTGAAAGGCAACATAAATATTGTATTTTATTATGTTGTAAATTAGGGCTGCAAAAAAAGAAAAGAAAAAAAAGCTTACTGTGTATATTTATTATGTACATGTAAATACACACATAAATGTATACATATTAAAGAAAATATTTTATATATGTATATATATACAGGCATACGGAATAAATACATGCATTACCCACGTATAGTATGCAAACTAACTTTGTTTTGAATGCAGTTATGATTAAGATAGAAATATTGTATTTTTTATTCATGTTTAGTTATTTATGAGGGTGTTGCTATGCAGTTGCTAGGTTAAGAACAGTCCTGCATCCTCAGGTTTCTGGTGTCTAGATGCCTTCTGTATAATACAAAATGGAAGTTTTGTACTATAACTGAGTGTGTGTTTTAGCTCGACACACTCATGTTCGTCTGTTTTTTACCAGCACACACCTACTTTCAAATTGAAATGAAATGAAAGAAATGCTATAATTATGAGCACAGGATGTAGCTGGAGGAAATGTACAGGTTCCCGGTAAACTTTACAAGCTCCTAGACTAATTATAGTGTGTGTGTCCTTCAGACCTGCCCTGCTACTTCTGGTATTCTCATGCGTTTCCCTGGAGCGCGCACACACACACACACACATCAGAGGTATTTGAACAGCTCGAGTTCTTCATAAACACTCACAGCTCCTCATAATTGTGTGCAGCAGTGGAAACTTCTGACAGCTCGCTGCAAACACGCGCACACACCTGACGCGCACTCACGCTCTCCAGACTCTAGCATGAGTTTGTTCTCGGAGAAAGAGCAGAGAGTGTTTGTGATGGATGTGGCGCTGTTTTTCTCTCTGTGCGTGTGTGTTTGTGCGGGCTCAGACACACTCAGGTAAGACGCGCTTCTTTACACAGGTACACGCTTTTCAGATATTTCATTTTAGGCATTTTAGAACCAATTCGAGTCACGACACATCCGAGAGAAAGAAGTAATGATACCGCGAGACGATAATTGCTCGTTTTGTAATTATGGCTAATATCGCTCGTTGTCATGGTAACCATATTTTCCGCTAAAATACTATTAGGCCTATTTGTTGTTGTGCACGATACGATTTCGATTAGTACCACTGTAATCGTAAAAAAAAATGTGGTTAGCATGGTTAACTTTTAAAGTAAAGCATGTCTAGTGTGTTTTAATCGCGTCATGTCACGTGATCTGAAATATTACCATATATGCAGGTCATTTTTGCTACATTGCGCGCTTATAAGATGAATAAAAGGGAAATTAATAAAAGGATAGTGTAGTTCTGTGAATTTGTCTCAATCTGCTCTTGTGTTTGTGTGTCGCAGGTCATCAAGACCGCTTCTGTCCGATGGATTGGGTCAGTATGGATGGACGAGAACCTTAAAGGGCCAATGCAAACGTGAGTAAACACTCACACGTTGCACATTATATATATTATTATACATATATATTATATTATGTATTAATATTTTGAATATTTACAATTATTTATATATATTTTTAAACTTAATTTTCATTTTAGTTTTTTTCTTTTCCCCATTTTTAATCATATATTTTAATATTTTATATATTACTATTCAGTTATTTCAGTTTACTTTTTAGTTTTAATTTTATTTTATTAATTACAGTTAGTAATTTTGGTGCTTCATCTTAAACCTGTGTAAATTATATAGCCTGCTATTATATTCTATTCAGAATTTCACTTATAGTATACTATGTTTTGTGTATTTTGCATTAATATTTTGAATTAGCTTTTATTTTAATAGTTTACTATAAACTTTTTAATATTAATTTTGTTATGTGGTTTTGTCCTTTTTCAATTCTGCATTAGTTTTAGATTTTGAAATATTATTTAAATGTAATATATTGGCAAATATAATAGCTTTTATTAATTGGAGCGTGCAGAAGATTCACGCACTGTGTGCTGTATGCATACTGTAGTGTAAACTGTGGTGTATACTGCAGGAACAGTGTGTTGTGTGTGTTTGTGTAGCTGTATGTGAGTCGGGCTGTAAACACGGCGAGTGTGTCGGACCGGATCAGTGCCGCTGTCGTCCAGGATTCACCGGCAAGACCTGCAATCAAGGTACACATCAACACACACTTTCCCTGAAGACCTCAGCTATGACTACGAGCACATGTGAAAGTGTGTGTGATGACATCATGAGGAGTGTGTGTGTTTTGCTCATTAACACACAGGTGTCCAAACATTCACACAGCCGCTGGGGTTTGTGTTAGTGACTGATGGCAGATCTGTGTGTCTAATGATGCTTACGGTCTTATGGGAGACGTATCAGGATCTGATTTAGAGGAGAAACACACGGCAGCATGTTTGCTTTGGCCTTTCTGGCTCTTGAAGAATCTGAAGAACGTGATTTGATATATAATGCTTTATGATTATTTATGGAGAGTGTGGAGGAGACTTTCAGGAGGGTGAGAAGGTTTTAAAGAATTTTTATTACTCATTTTTTAGGTTTAGTCTCTTGAGGTTCATCTAAAATGAATTCCATTTGTAATACTGATTTGTGCTTCTGTCAGTTTTAATTTATTTCTGTTTAGTAGCTTGTATTCTTACACGTCAGCGTCTCGTCAGGTCTGTGTGTGTGTTTCTGCAGGGATGAACTTGTCTGTAAAAACAGACTCATGTCAAAGCACATTCCTCTCATACTTACAGACACACACAGACATGTACATACATCACTGCTGACCGCGCACACACCTGTCTGTGTGTGTGTGTGTGTGTGTGTCTGTCTGTCTGCGTGTGTGTGTCTGTCTGTCTGCATGTGTGTGTGTGTGTGTGTGTCTGTCTGTCTGCGTTTGTCTGTATGTGTGTACTGGTTTGACTATACTTGTGAGGAACCAAATGTCCTCACTTATATAGTGAAAGATGAAAACAACC
>JAUCMR010000112.1:26184-42270 GCA_032357425.1 Enteromius argenteus
ATTATACAAATTTGTGTCCTCATAAACCACATAAACCCGCCCACACACACACACACACTTTGACGTGCAAATCAAATCGTGTGTGTGTGTGGGTTTCCCACAGTGCTGTTCAGGAGTAAAGCCAGATTAGAGTCAGATGAATGAATGAATGAATGAATGAATGGAGGGATGAGCGTCTGTCTGAGCTCATCTCTTCTTCTCAAGAGGAACGTGTGACGCTCTTCAGCTCAAGGACTCAGGAAAAACTCCCTCACATCCAAACAAAAAGATGCTCTGAAGCGTTGTGTGTGCTCATTTAAATCAGCTGCTTTACCCAGTTACCTAAAAATAAGTTAAAAGTTCAGTAAGTTACCAAAAATATCAACTCAATATTATCTCTATCATTGCTCACTGTCTGCAAAAAGCTGCTTTATGTAATCAAAAATCTTTTATCTTAAAATATTATATTTGTTTGTATTTAACCAATATCACCTAGTGTCTATCACACAATCAGTGATTTTTATTTATTTTGTATTTTAGCAGCCTGTACTTTGTGTATTGTAATGTTTCAATAATTACATTCAATTTCTTGATTTCAATTGTTTTTTAATCTATTGTTTATATATAGTCTCTTCTGTGTAGAGTATTTTTAATTTTTATTATTTTGTAATTAAATTATATATAAACACTTAATATTAGCTCAGTGTCTATCATTATACAATCAGTGATAAGCTTTTTTCCACATATTTTAGCAAAACATACACATTCAGTGTGTATATTTGCAGTAATATTCAAGTTAATGTCCTATTTATGACACAATACAAGAAAACAATTAAAAACATATTTCTTTCTCAATTTTTAAATCTGTAGTTAAAAAGACATTTGAAAACAAACTCCTGAAACTCAATATTCTTGTTAGCCTGTGAACAAAACATCATGAAATAGTAAAACAGCCTGAAGAAATATCTGCAAAATCTATTATTTAGATTTTATTATTAAATGTAGAACTGTTTAAATGTCTTTTAAGAAGCCTCATCTGTAGATTCAAATATAGTTTTATTCAAATGTCAAATAAAATATATGTTCAGTGTATATTGTTCAATAATCTTTAAAAGCCTTAATTAGTTGTTAAATATTTTGCTTTTTATTTCAGAAACATGCCTGTAATCGGTCAGGGAATAAAATTCTTTTAAAATCACATCTCTCTAAACGTTCTTGTGTAAGTGTAGAGAGGGGAAAAACAAATAAAACTTGAACTTGAAGAATTTTAATGAAATGTTATGAAACAGTAAAACAGCCTGAACAAATATCTGCAAAATGTCAGAATGAATTTATACAGTAGAAATCAATTCAAACGTGTCCATAAATCTATATTCATAAATAAAGTCACATCAGCATCAGCAGTACTAAAGGCCTGTGAGTGGAAATATGAACAAAAACAAACAGAAACTCATGCAAACAATAAACACCAGCAAGCAAAAACATGCTGAAGAATATCATGTAAATATAAGCGTGCATATCGGCAGTCCGTACAGAGAATAAATTAAACATTTCATCAGGCAGAAGCAAGTCTTCATTCTTAAATATATTTTCACCAGCTCTTTATATTGTACAGTATTTACAGACTAATGCATAAAGGTCTGAATCAAGACAGCTGCAGTTCATTCAGTTAAAAACACCTCAAGGCACATTCAAAATATCCATAAAACAGACTCCGGACAATCTTCCTCCTGTCCGAGCCTAGTGACGTCTCTCACACGCCTAACTACAGAAGATTACTTACACCACAGGAGAAAATACTTAATATACAGTCCAACGGTGTTTTGGGGGATATACTGTGACACAAACTCAGAAAAATGTCTGAATTGTGAGATTAACATTCACTATTTTTTATATCTGTATTCTGTGGAAGAATCAAGCTCCTACAGAAGCCCTGAACCACAACACGACAAATTAAAGGTGAAGCTGTGGATCCCTTCTGAGCTGATGACTACAGGTTTTCTCTTCCTTTTTATTCAGAAACTTAATTCTCTCTTTAAAATGTTTTCCTCTCCTCGAAAGCTTTTTTTCTCTTCAAATTTCTTTGCTCTCATCAATTTTTTTAAAGAAAGGATTATTTTTTGAAGAGAAGAAAATTTTTGACGAGAGAAAAATTTTGTTTACGAGAGAATAAAAACTGCAGAAAATTCTTGAGAATAATTTTTTCATGAGAGATAAAAGATTTTTGGGAGGAGAGAAAAAATAGGGAAAAAGTTTTTTAGGAAAGAGAAAAAAGTGAAGAGATTTTTTTGTTGAGAGATATTTAGAGAAAGAGAAAAAAAAAATTATTTATAGACAAAAATAGAAATAAGGAAAAAAAGAAGAAAATGTAATATAATAACAAATGAGAAACGTTTTTAAAGAAAAAAAAATCTTAAGTCTTTAATCTCAGGAAGGATTTCAGGGCTTCTGAAAGAATTGAATCTGGAGTTCCAGAAATGAAAAACTCATTTTTTTCACTAAAACCATCAAACTGAACGTCTTCTGAGAGTCAAGAAAGCGAGCTTCATCAACAGAATCCAGCGTCGTTACACAGATGAACTGCACGTACAGTAATTGTGAGTGTGAGCAGATTTACACACACCAGTTCAGCAAACCATTATCATCACACTAGTTTCATGTGAACTAGACGTGTTTTTACAAGCCGACAAATCAAAATGATTTTAGCGTCAGATGCTGCTGAAAGAGCTCAACATTTCATTTATTTGCTGGACTGATGGCGTATTCATTTTACTTAATAGACATAAACAGTGATAATATTTAACAAACCGTCGGACTAGAATTGCCATCACGTATTCGTCACTAGGCAACTTTACATTTCCGCCGTGTATTACCATGGCAACTACGATTTAAGACTTTGGATACAGACACGGCGTTCGTTCTGTCGTTTATAAAATATACCTCAAAGAGATCAATAAATAACTTCATGTCAACACAATCAGCTGTGTGTTTCTGATCATACAGTATATATGAGAGTAGATGCTGTTTACATTTATATAGAGATCCATTAATACAGAAAAAAACATTCCAAACATTCAGGAAAGCTGAACGTCAATGGTAGTGTTGCAGCAACGACTGGAAAAACAAGCCAAAGAGAATCCTCCGTGTGTGTGTGTGTGTGTGAGATGAGTGGACGACTGTAAACACGGCTGTACGAGTGTGTATATATGTGTGTGTGTGTGGTCAGGTGGTCAGTCCTTTGTGCTCCAGCTCTTTACTCTGTTTCAGCTCCTTAATCCTGCAAACACACACAATTAAAATATATATAACTAATATGAACCAATTTGCATACATTTCCAGCAAATAAATCAGAAAAACTGAAGAAGCCAGGTTCATAATTCTTAACTCCGTAAATCAGAAAAACACACTTTTGCCAGGTTTTTAGGAATAAAATGCCATATAAATCAGTGTGAATGAAATATGAAAAAAACCCTCAGTAAAAACCTTCAGAATATAGAGAGGAATAAAACTCTAAGTTTTGGTGTTTGAAAGTGCTGCTGAAATGGAGAAAAAACTAATTAAATTAAAGATATGCATATTTTCACCATGTTTTTATGAATAAGTTGTATAAATTCAGAAAAATAAAATATGAACAAACCCCACAGTAAAAGCCTTCAGAATATAGAGAGGAATAAAACTCTATAGGTGAAATCTATAGGTACAAATAGATAAAGTGCAACAATAAAATCAAGTGAATGAAATATAAACAAACGCCTCAGTAAAATCCTTCAGAATATAGAGAGAAATAAAACTGGTAAGTTTGCTGTTTGTAAGTGCTACTGAAGTGTGAATAACAATCTTTTTTTTTAAGTGCATACAAATATTAAATGTAATTGGTTTAAGATTTATTTTTTTTATTTATTTTTAGTTGCACTTACTCGAGGAAATGTATTTCAGCCACATAAAAACAATTCATACTTGCTTCTCACAATTCTGTGTATATTTCAAAATCAAAAAAATGTATTTCCAAATTGATTGGGAAAAAAATCTAAATTATGAGATTTAGGTGGCAATTACCTTTTTATTCTGTGTAATAATTGTCTGTGAATTAATTTTACTTGGGAATTTAGGAATTCCTTTTCCAGTTGTTTATGATTTACCGAGTAAGAATTAAGAATAAGGATTTGTGAAGTTTTTTTTAAATGAAAAGAAAAACTTTTCTAACTTTTAAACAAAACAAACTTTGCTGCAGTACACTTCACAAGATTAAAGATACTGATTTAAATAAAAAAACATTTTATAATATTAAATGTAAAACAAAGCATTTTATTTACCTAGTAAAATGTATCATCATTATATAAATGTTGTTTTAAGATTTCCATGACTTTTCTGGTTTTTACTGGTTAAGAATTAATCATAAAAAGTTTTTAAAAATATTTTATGAATATTTATGTTGTTTAACTAGTAAAATCTATATTCATATATAAATGCCCAATTTCCAAGACTTTTCCAGGTCTAGAAATCACACTTTTAAAACGAGACATCCTATACTTCCACATGTAGTTTTCCAAGATTATGAAAAACCTGATTCTTGAAAGAACATTTGCTGCAGAGGTAACAATCAGAAATAACTCAAACTAAAAATAAATCGAGATTATTTAATGCTTGTTTTGTCTTGTTTTAACTGATTTTGATCTTGAGGCCTCTGGTTGAGAACGATTGTCTTGAGTTTAAATAATGAGTCTCAGAATGATATGTACCTGTGTCTGCAGCGTCTGAGGAAGCGCATGATCTTCCGCGCAGCCTGATCCTGTTTCTTGGTCAGGAACGAGCCTCTGACACACAGAACGAGAGTTTGAGTGAAGAATCACAGAATGACACATATAATGATCTGTAGTGTGGATTATTGTGTGCGTCTCACTTGAGCTTGGTGTTGAGGGCCCCGGGGCCACGCGGCCCTTGCTTTACACGCTCATACTCCTTATAGCTGCGGTAGTACTGCTGGATGAGGACGGCCGCCCGCCGAGACTGCTGGAACTTCTTCTGCTCGTAATAACTGCGGAACTTACTCTGAATCAGTATAGCCGCCTGTGTCATCTTCTTATACAAGGCGTACTGGAGGAGGACAAACAAACACACATATAAATATATAAATACTGCTGGAGGATGACACAAAATACACAAACACACACATGAACACACACCGCACAGCAAAAACAGTGTGAAACCACAACGGTGTGTACAGTTTAGTTTGACATTACCTTCAGTGCTATCCATGTTAGCTAGCATGAAATTAAACGAGAAACAGGGGACAGATCAGAAACACGGCAGCAATACTAGTCTGTTAGCGAAAACACACACACACAAAACGACAAACACACACTCAGTAGCTGAACAGTCAGGGACAGTTTGTTTCTTAACATCAGATGTTTCTGATTGTGTGTGCGTGTTTAAGTTTGAATATGCTTAGCCCTAATTTAATGACAAATTTGTGCGCAGAAGCGAGCCAAAATTGAGCCAAAATGAAATTTTGGTGATATTCTTGTAAAAATTGTATAAAAATTATTTAAACGCTCTGTGTAAGGAAAGGTACCCTAAATGAATAGGGGAAAAAATTAAACTATTAAATATCACTTTAGTTTCCCAGTTGACTGATTACATTAATTGCAAACACTGTTTGTATGACAAGTTGATATTTTTAAATATTCAAATGAATCATTGACTAACTAATCACATTCCAATGTGCATATATTTCTCTTTTTAATCACTTCCTAGGCCAAAAAATGCATACAGAAAACAAACATATTTTCACCAGGTTTTAAGAAGTAAAATGTGGTAAAAATCAGTGTGAATGTAATACAGAAAAAACCCTCATTGAAAAATTTTAGACTATAAAGAGGAATAAAACTAAGTTTTGGTGTCTGAAAGTAATGCTGAAGTGGAGAAAAAAACTTTTAAAATATGTACTGTAGTTTAAATGTAGACGTAAACAGATAAAGTGCAATAAAATAAACACAACGTGTATTTTGGATGTTTTGTTTCCACTAGTCTGATAAGAAGACATGTTATGGAAGCAAAATAGATCATAATCACAAAACTGAGCAGTGAATTGGCTGTAATATCTTGTCTTATTAAACTTTATCTTTGTCTGTAGATTTCAATACCAATACATTATGGGGTTTTTCCCCCCTTCAGCAGCACTTACAAAGACCAAAACTTACAGTTTTATTCCTCTCTATATTTTGAAAGTTTTTACTGAAGGGATTTAAATTTCTTTGATTTTCACTTCATAACTAAGCAAACACTGTCAACAGACCGACAAAAAAAATGATTCATCATGTACTAAAAAATAAAATGTGATATAAACCAGTGTGAATGAAATATAAACAAACCCCTCAGTAAAAAACTTCAGAATATAGAGAGAAATAAAACTGTAAGTTGTGTATTTTGTATGTGCTGCTTAAGTGGAGAAAAAACTCATAGAATTTAAAGATAAGCATTTCCACCATGTTTTTATGGATAAGTTGTTGTATAAATTCAGAAAAATAAAATATGAACAAATCCCTTCAGTAAAAACTTTCAGAATATAGAGAGGAATAAAACTGTAAGTATGGTGTTTGTAAGTGCTGCTGAAGTGGAGAAAAAAAACTTTTAAAAGATATGAATTTGAATTGAAATCTACAGACGCAAAGAGATAATGTGCATTAAAACAAACACTTAAGTGTTTTTTAGATGTTTTATTTCTATTAGTCTACAAAAACACATTAAGAAAAGCCAAACAGCTCAAAATGCCAAAATTAACCAGTGCGTGAAAAAATGTTTTTGCCTGTACTTCTTGCAATAGAAATATATCCACCTTATTTTTCCTGTAAAAGAGAACGTGGCCATTTATAAATGTAATTCTTCTGGTGTCATTGTAACACTTACAATAAAGTATCATTAATTAACATTAGTTAATGTATTAACTAACATAAATAGTATAATGCATTGTTCATTGTTTGTTTATTAATGTTTGTTAATGTTAGTTAATGAAAATACACAGTTGTTCAGTGTTTATTCATGTTAGAATTAGTAACCATTAGAAATGGTTTTACTTGGTTATTATTCTCGTTATTTTCCAACAGCGCATATTCACCAAAAACGGCCTACCGCAGTATTGAAAAATAAGGTGGATGGAATGTTCTACTTTAGAATATTTTTAGCATGTGTGTTGAGTACCTGTTTGTATTTGCGGTAACAGCGCTGTATTACAGCTGCGGCCATGTCCTGCTGCTCCTTTAGCCTCCGCCCCTAAACACAACAACCAATAGTAATGAAATCAGATACACACACTCAGTCAGTGTGCTTGTGTGTGTGTGTGTGTGTGTGTGTACCTTGTATCTGCGGAAGGCGTTCTGGATGACGCGCGCAGCTTCATACAGCTCTCTCTGCTCCGTGTCTGTCAGAGTAAGCAGGGCAAAGTCTCTCTCCATCCTTCCATTGGCTGAGGCGTTCAGAAACTCCGCCCACGCCACACTGCTTGGAGGGCGGAGCCTCTGCAGTGCCAAATCACTGAGGAGCGAGGGAGGGGTGGGACACAGACTCCTACAAACACAGTAGGAGCAGACAAATGTCAATCTTTCTAAAATGCTAATTTGCTGCTCAAGAAACATTCCTGATTATTATCAATGTTGAGAACAGTATTGCACAACTGTGTAAACTGTGATACATTTTCACAGAAGAACAGCGTTAATTTGAAATAGAAATCTCATCCATTATAAATAAAAGTATAAGTTTTAAATTTTTTTACTGACCCCAAACTTTTGAACACTACTGTACAGGTTCTTTGTGTCTCTGTACCTGTCAACAGTGTCGAGGTATGTTGCGAGCCACGGCATGGTGTCGTGAATGGCAGGATTGTCCCGCCTCTCTCGCAGCGGTGACTCCGCCTCCCGGTTAAACTCCTCCTGTTTGATTCGCTCGGGCGTGGCCTCGATGATTTGCTCGGCCAGCGTTGCCATGTCAACCTAACAGCCAAACAAAGCAACAGCACCATCACATAGTTCATTCACCACGAGGGCCAACATTCTCTTAATCTAATCATATATTATGGTTATAATTACAAATTTATTAGGTTTAAGAATAGAATAAAATAGAAAAGAAAAAACTCGGAATTAGGGTTAGGCTTGGGCTCTCACCTGTAGTACCTCATCAGACAGGTAGTCCTCATTCTCTGCATTCTCGCTGTAGTTGAGCAGTTCATCAGCGAGCTCTGAGTGAAGTGACACGGCCGGCGCAGAGGGGCTTGCAGACTCACAGTCCATCAGGAAGAGCGAGTCGGTGGAACCGGCCGGGGGCGGGGCTGAGAACGGGGAGGAGGGGGAGGAGGCAGAGTCCATGGGGTCAGGAACTGAGCCACTGGAGTAGGCGGAGCTTGGGGAGGGAGAGGGCGGGTCACTGGGGGAGGGGACACTGCTGGACGAGCTCAGACCTGAGAGAGAGAGAGGTAAGTATTATTCAATAAAACTACAAACAAAATGTCATTTTTGTAAAGGAATTGATATATTTAAATTTAATTGAATTTTGAATTATTAACTTCTCAATTGAATTTATTTCTTTGATTATACATCTTTATTATATAATAAAGCAGAATACAAAAAAAGATTAAAACACATCACAGAATATGGGGAGATTTCACAGGGACATTTTTAATGAAATATTAAATTATAAAAGTTTTATAATTTTATTGAACATGCATTTAAAAAAATATATTTAATTTAATTTAATTTTTATATATACATTTTTAATATTATTTTTTTTTTATTTAGTTTAATTTAATTAAAATGTAATTCAGAATTCAAATGAGAAAAAGCACTTGGGAGATAAAATTGTTTTATAATTGTTAACATTAAAATATTAAATGATCAAAGTTTTATGAATTTTATTGGACATGCTTTTGAAAAAAAAAATGGAATTCAGACAATTAAAACAGAATGCACATCATCTGGAAATTTGTTTTAAATATAAAATGTACATTTAATTTTGTTTAATTTAATTAAAAAGGAATGTAGAAAAATTAAAACAGAAAGCACAGAATTTAGGAATAATGTAATAAATGTTATTGTTAAAATGTAAAAATAAATAAATAGTTCTCAAAGTTTATGAATTTGATTAGACATGCTTTGGATACAAATATTTGTTTTTCATTTTGTGTAACTTAATTAAAATGGAATTTAAGAACGTTTACAGGAAAGCACAGAATTTAAGAAAAATCCAAGAGATTTAATAGGGCCTTATTATTGTTCAAATTTGAATAAAATAGAATAATAAACTGTCAAAAATATTCTGAATTTAAAAATATTTATTTTTAATGAATAATGTATTCTCAAAATAATTACAACAGAACTTAGAAAAATTAAAATAAAAGCACAGAAAAATAAACTGTATTTCACAGGAGCCTATTGAGTGTGTTGTTACCTGTGTCAGGGCTGCTGGACAGTGGAGACAGGGGTCGGTACGGAGGTGAGGGTGTGTCCAGTGTGTGTTCTTGCGTCTGGGAGTGTGTGTGTAACTCCTCCAGACAGCGAGCTAGACGTGTGTGTCCACGTGAATGTGCCACGGCCAGAGGCAGACGACCCAGAGAGTCTGGGATTCCCAAAGCCGCGCTGCTCCAGCGGTACAACAACACAGCCGCCGCCTGATGACCCAGAGCACACGCCCACATCTGAACACACAAACACACACATTACATTATGGGTCAGAACCAAAAATAACATCACAAAACAAGCAAATCATATTGGAATGATCTCTGAAGCATCATTTGACACTGAAGACTGGAGAAAATAAGTTGAAAATACAGCTGAACATCACAGAAATACTTTACAGTTTATTCACAGATATGTAAAATTGAATAATAGTTCACAGTTTTACTCATATTTTTGATCAAATAAATGCAGACTTGGTGAGCAGAAGATATTTTTTTTTTTAACTGTACCAGAGGTGTGCAGGAGAAATGATCAACGTTCAGAGGATCCACTTCCTGTTCCAGATCCAAACTATTCACACTGATACTCCTGATGAACACGCAAGAGAGAGACACAAACAAACATCATCAAATACAAAACACACTGACAAAAGAGATATCAAATATTTAAAGATATTTGTGACCCTGGAGCACAAAACCAGTGAGGGTCAGTTTTCTGAAATTGAGATAAATACACCTGAAATCGGAATAGATAATAATTCCACTAATATATGGTTTGTTATGATAGGACAATATTTGTCTGAGATACAACTATTTGACAATCTGGAATTTGAGGGAGCAAAAAAAATCTAAATATTAAGAAATCACCTTTAAAGTTGTTCAAATGAAGTTCTTAGCAATGCATATGACTAATCAAAAATGAAGTTGATATATATTTACGGTAGGAAATATCCAAAAATTTAAATGGAACATGATCTTTAGTTAATATCCTAATTAGAAAATGTTTAATTTAATGCAGACTTGAATTAGCCTGTGTGTGTGTTACCTCCAGCGTATGAGTGTGTGTATGAGCTGTGTGTATCCCTGAGCGGCGGCAAGGTGCAGGAGCGTCATCCCTCGGTGTCTGACGGAGTGTGTGAGTCTGTCCGTCTCACCACCGCGATCCCAGCGACCGCCGGACATCATACGCTCACACACGGCCACGATCCTGCGCTCGAACCACAGCCCTGACTGTCACACACACACACACACGCGTCATCATTAACACATTTACACACCTCCTCTCGTCTACTAGAGAGAAATCATCGCTCATTTGACACTGCTCTTAGCACACAATCACCAATCTGATCACGTCCTGTAGTCAGCGTTTATATCTTCCTTAAATTAAATCTTCACACATTCAGAAATTAAATTCAGAGGGAGTTAAATATAAATGTTACTGATTTAGTTTGAATCACTGTGAAACTGGATCTTACATTTGTTTTTAATCCACTAGTCTTTAAAAAACCACTACCAAACCATGCTAACAAGAAACTGATAGCTATTTAAAGGTGTAGTATCTTTTAAATATGTATATAGATATTTGTAAATATTTCAGATTAAATTTTTTATTTTACACAGCAGAAAATTTTGAGAAAGTCTAAATAAATAAAACTGGATCTCATTTAGAGAGATGAGGTTCAACTTGAAACTACAGGCATACACTGCTTTTAAGAACTGGTCAATTTTGAGATTTTGGGATATTTGACTTTTTGTAAAGCATTGAATTAACTACTGGTGGCTAGAGACTAGAGGGAAAAAACATCCTAAATACACTTTGAAGTGTACTTCAACCACTTTATCTGTTTGCTTCTGCAGATTTAAATTCTAATCCATGGCTTCAAAAGTTTTTTCTCCACTTCAGCAGAACTTTCATGCACCTTTACATAAAGTTTAGGTCCTCTCTATATTCTGAAGGTTTTTACTGAGGGGTTTGTCCATATTTGATTTTTTTGATTTTATACATCTTTTAGGTAAACTCGCGGTGAAAATGCAGGTCTTTGAGGTCTGCGAGTTTTTTCTCCATTTCAGCAGCACTTAAAAACACCAAATCTTAGAGTTTTATTCCTCTCTATATTCTAAAGGTTTTTGCTGTGGGGTTTGTCCATATTTGATTTTATACATCTTTTAGGTAAACTCGCGGTGAAAATGCAGGTCTTTGAGGTCTGCGAGTTTTTTCTCCATTTCAGCAGCACTTAAAAACACCAAATCTTAGAGTTTTATTCCTCTCTATATTCTAAAGGTTTTTGCTGTGGGGTTTGCTCATATTTGATTTTTCAGATTTTTTATACAACATCTAATCCTTAAAACATAGTGGAAATGCATATCTTTAAATGCCGTAAGCTGTTTCTCCACTTCAGCAGCACTTTCAAACACCAAAACTTAGAATTTTATTCTTCCCTATATTCTGAAGGTTTTTACAGAGGGGTTTGTTCATATTTCATTCACACTTTTTGATTTGATTTATACAACAATTTATTCTAAAAACCAGATGGCCACATGCATTTTTTCCGTTTTAAGGAGTGATAAAAAGAGAAATTGTAAATCCCCTCTGGAAAAACCGTTATCACTAATATGTCAACAAAATCAAACAAGAATTATTCAGAATCTGGATTCAGATCTGTATTCTGGAAATCTTGCCTTAAGTAGATAAATTTTATACTAAATACAACAAACAAAACATAATTTATATAGCAAAACAAAAAAGTGACACTAAGTTAATATCTCACTAAAAAAAGACACTCGATTCAGCAGAGATCAATTGAATTGTTAATTTAAGAGAATCGTTACACAACTAAACGTGGGCAAAACATCAAGTGAATGTAAATATTACTTTCTACTGAAAAACACGCTCAATTTCAAAGAGCTAGTTTAAAAAGTCTTTAAAACAAAAACTCTCCTGCATCTGAAACAGGTTTAGATTAACCCTTAACAGCAATTCTTTTAGCTGGTTATACTGGTTTAGATAGTTAATCTAAAATAATGAATGTAGACATAGTTAAATGTAGATGAATTTGGATGTACAATGACTGTAGATGCAGTTAGGAGGAGGTAGTAACATGACTACTTTTAGTTAGTTACTCCTCAACACACACACCCTCCCTCAGTTTTTTCCCTCCTGTCTGTCTGTATCCGTCTCTCCGTCCGTCCTCGTGCTGTATTGACGTAAGAGTGGAAAAGCTAAAAATGAATGACATGAATCAGCCGGATGATTCTCACGAACGAGACGCCTGCTGCGTTTCAACTACAACAACTCAAACTATAAGCACTAAACCTGAAGACTAGTTCAGAAACCACTGTAATTTACCCTGCGAATCAGACGAGGAAAGCCTGAACAGTAATGTGAAGGTGTGTGTGTGTGTGTAGGGGGTACACCAACATGGAAAAAGCGCTATTAATACACGCATACTGAAGTGATGTCATTGACAAAGTTGACATTCCTCCGGTAACCCTGATAACACACGTTCATAAATCCAGCGCTCATCAACACACTCTACATTCTCCAGCGCTCTATCACTCACACACACTCACACCAAACACACACACCACCAGAGTTTTTATTGCTATACTTTCCTATTTTTTTGTTACGTTTTAATAGTTTTGCTGTGTTTTCACCATTATGAATTTTTTTTTAATCTTTATTTATTTGTTACACTGAGTGTAATAAATAAATAACTAAATGAAAATGTAGGAACCTGATGAAAAAGTTTATAATTTTTTTTTTTATAATTGATAATTTATAGTTAACATTTATTTACTCCAAGTAACAGAGGGATTTTCTTTTTGCTTTAGTTTTAGTTATAATAACTCTTAAACACACAGACACGCACACAAGGTGTCGACGTGACCTTCTGGTGAATGTTCTGGCAAGCAGATATAGTCAAGAGCAGGATGGGAAATTATTGTGGTTAACCTGTCACCGGGGCTGATGGGTAAGAAAAATCGCATCAATCAGAGGAAGCGTCATCGAGAAGATTCTAAAATTTAAAAATGTAGGTGAAATAATTTTTTTAAAACTATTTGAATTTATATTTACACTGTAATATTTACAGATATTTCACTAAAGCATTTCATACATACTTCAGCAATGATTCCAAAAATCAAAAAATACTAATTTTTCCAATGTAGCTTAGTTTTTTTTTTTTATCATCAGTAAATGAAGTGTTAATCTGTTAATGGAAGGACTGGGATGTGTCTGTGTGCATCTAATGAATATTTTATTAATAATTTCTTCTCATGCATTAGTAATCTTTGGTTCATGAGTTTGATTCCCAAGGGGATACATAAAGTAATAAATTAATATTAAAATGAAAACAAACATCATATGATCTGGTCTTGTTTTAAGCATAAACTTTATTTTTATTAAAAATATTTATATTTTACATTTTTTTAAATGTCTGCTTTTATTTTTTTGGTCATTTTGTTGTTTTATCATTGTATTAGTTTTTAAAATGTCTAAATGTCTAGCACTTACACTAGCTGAAATAAAATTAATACAAAAAGGGTTTCTATATTTTGTACATTTATTTTTAAGTAATGATTTAAAAAAATAGTTTTAGTTCTAGTTAACAATGACAAAAGAAGAATGCTTGGATATTTGTAAAACAATACAGAAAATACTGACAGTGTCTGGTTCTTCTTCATCAGAGTCGCTGCGTTATTCTGAGAACTGAAGGTGACTGTATTACTGCTGGACTGATATAAACCCGTGAACTACATGAAGGCGCATCAGAGGTGAAGGTCAGAAACAGGTTTAGCTGTGTTTGTACCTGGTTTTCAGGAGTCAAGCGTGGAGCGGAGCTCTGGTTCCTCGACAGCTGCTGATGATAGTGGTTCATGTGTTGATTCTGCTGATTGTTGTTTGACATTTCTGCCATTCTCCGCTCCATCTGCTCCAGACGCTCCAGAATCGACATCCTGAACTGGTTATCTACAGAGAACATTAAAGATTGTTTACAACCTGATTCACTGCCATAATGTGATGCGATTCAAAAAAGAATTGAATGAGAATAAAACATTGAATGGACGTTCTGTCCTAGAATACAGCAGCTCAGAGTGATTTTACTACAGCAACTACACTGGGGGAAAACTGGTGTAAAAACTATTTTAGTATTAAATTAATTCAGTGAATTAAATTACATTTTGAAAACAGAAAGACTTATTTTTATTTTTTTCATTTTTACTACTATTTTGTAAGTATATCTATATAGTTTTTATTGTTTCAGTTTATTTAGTTTTTCTTGTTTTAGTACTTCAACTTAAATTATATTTAAATAAGAAATGTTGTCTTGGCTACTGAAATAATATTGTTTTTTTTAATACATTTTTTTTCTACTTGCATTGAAATAAATTTTAGTTACTCAGACAAATAAAAAAATTAGAAATGTTGTCAAATGTTATACGTTTAAGTTTAATTGTTCGGCAATAAATTTCACAAATAATTAAATGTGAATTTTTTAAGTTGAAAGACAGAAAAAAAAAGAATATATATATATATATATATATATATATATATATATATTGTGATGTTGTGTGTTTTTTAATGTTTTTTTTATTTATTTGTTTTTATATTTTGTTTATTTTGTATAAATTATTTTAGTACATCAAGAAACTAAATAAAAATGAGAAATGTTGTCTTAGCAACCAGCTGAATTAAAATAAGCTTTATAAATTTTATTTCAGCATATTGTTTTTTTTTAATATTGATATATATAATTGTTTTTACAGTGTACTGTATCAGCAAACATTATTTTCCTTAAACAGAAACTTGATTACATTGACCTGCAGGAAAGACATTTGTAAAACATGTTTTGTCTAGAATACACTTTGGATGATTAGCAGTGTGTTTATCACGCAGGAAACTTGGCGGAAGAACGTAGCGGAACCGACATTATGAAAATAATTTACTGATCTTCATTCTTAACGTTATCCATTCCTAAAACTAATTCCAATATTTACTTTCACAGACACAAAGCAGACATGTGTGTGTGTGTGTTTAGTGCTTGATTTATAGTGTGTGCGGATGTGTTGACAGCTCAACTTTTACACACACACACACACACAGTGTACGGTGAACCTCCAAACACACAGAGAGCAGTTTTAACACAAAGTCCTTCCTACCTACACCATCCATGTGTCTCTGCGCCATCACTCAGACGATACGATAAAAACAGCCAATCAGAAAAAGCACAAATCCATGTTTGTCTCTATATCTCTCTCTCTCTCTCTTTCTCGGTCAGGAGTGAGACATGTTCAAAAGTATAAGTACAGCAGTATAAAAAATGTTTTTGAGTACAAACACGCTTAAAACAAGGCCACACAATCAGAGCAGGCCAGATGCATTCAGAGAGAGACAGGCGAAAGAAGAAGACAGTATTCCACACAGACTGGAGGAAAAGCGCAAGCGTCCTGCTGGATCCTGACAGACGTCTGTCCCGGAGCGGGGAAAGTCCCGAATGAGAAGAGAGAGAGACGCAGCTGAGCTTAAATTACTGAGACCGCAGACGGCCGGAGAGACAGACAGACAGAGAGAGACAGACACCATACACATGGATTTAAATAGGCTTTAACTGAGCGGCAGAAATAGAACTCGGCTGATATCCCCAAACACTCACACACACTCACAC
>JAUCMR010000112.1:402189-414056 GCA_032357425.1 Enteromius argenteus
TTTTTGGATTTTCACTTTTGTCAATAAACTGCACTTGGGTTCACATTCAACTTGCCATTCAGTGGATGCTCATTACACACACACACACACACACATGTTGTGTTTATATGTTGTATGGGGACATTCCATAGGTGTAATGGTATTTATACTGTACAGACTGTATGTGGTACTGCCCTACACTGACCCTACACCTAAACCTACCCCTTACAGGAAACTGTGTGCATTTTTAGATTGAAAAAAAAACAACAACAGCATTTAGTATGTTTTTTTAAGCCTTTTGAATTACGGGGACACTGAAAATGTCCTCATAAATCACCTTCATACTGTAATACCTATGTCACACCCATGTCATTATACACATTTGTGTCCTCATAAACCACATAAACATGCACACACCTGGTGAGTTTTATCATTTTTAATAATTTTGAAAGCATATATATATATTTAAACCACTCATGACCACCTTACTAGAATGTCATGTTTTTAATAGACTTATTTATTGTGGTAGATTTTGTAATAGATAATCTGTTATTAGGATAGATTTTCCGTATTGTTTCTAAATATGCAGGCTCAGTTCTTCATAATGCTATATAGATTCATAAAAAAGCTATTATTGGCCTGGCAATGATCAATAGTTTTATTATAACGTGCTACGGTTAAGAGCAAATACAAGTCAGAATGGAGAGCCATGTGTAAAATAGGTTCTGGTGATGAGGGATGGAAAAAAAAGGCCCTCAAGCATTCTTATAGATTATATCAAGTACATGATGAGCTGTTAAGGAATAAGTAATAAACAATATCAAAAAAGAAAATGTTAAGTTTGATTGACTTCCCATGCCATGTTGCATTAGAACATTGTCAAACTAGCCTATAAGTGCCTAAACAATCTAAAATGCATTACATACCCAATGTAAACAAGTTAACTGTTACTTAATTAAACAGTTCTACGTACTCCTCAAACCAAAACTAGGGAGTGTCACGTATGCAAACAATATATGTAGCCATTTCAAATGAAAGCCTTTTTAATCAACTGCCAGATACATGTTGTTTTTATTCTAAAGATTGTATATTTTCAAGCAAAAAGAAAATAGACGCGCTTTGTGGAGATTCCGAGCAGCGCCGTCACACGAGGAGGCAGTATTGAGCAGAAGAGCCTCTTTACCGCCTGAAGAAACCCGAGAAGAAGACGAACAACCGCTCCACAGTTTCCCAAAAGCAAGATGGCGGTGCAAGAGACAGCAGCTCAACTCTCTATGGCCCTAAAGGTGCAAGAATACCCAACTTTAAAGGTATGTCAAGCTTTTCTTCTCCGTACTCTAAACGTGCAGACCCCGTCTGCGTTATATAACAGTCATAACAGATCGTCTAACGGAAACGATCGAAAGGATGTGACTGCATAGACAGCTAACTGGTTAGCTCTAGGGCTAGATAACTTAGCAAAACAAGTCCCACACAAGCAGAAACTGGCTAGCTGTGACATCTGCTGTCCAGTTATATATCGATGAATCTACAAACGAGAGCAGTAATGTCAGTCTGATGCCTGTCACCCTCATTATATTAGGCGCTGTTTTATCCCATCACAGGTTTGTCCACTAGTGCAACCAGCGAGCAATGCAGTTTAAGGTAGATAGCGAGAATCGTTAACGACGCGGATAGTAGCACGAATCGTATCGGATGTATAGCTAGCTACTTTATAACCGGGTACTGGTCAGTCTCATGTGCGTTTGATGACGATTTGGACGCTTTCCTCTGAGGCTGTGATCCAGACAGCATGCTTTCCGTGTGTCTAGATAAATGCTGGAGGAACGCACACATGTCAGTGGTGACCAGAGCTCGGTATGCATGCGATTTATGCACTATATTAGGATCATATTGCATCATGTCGTGTTGATCAGCGGCAGCTGTTAGCACGTTTATAGCTCAGGTGTGGGTTCTCGATGAGGGGCTTATTATTTAATGTTTGGCATATAGCTCCTTTGTTCTCTGCGTCACAGATTTTTCCCGATTGATAGCGTCGATTTGGATGAATGCTCGCGTGAATCGATTGCTTTGACTGTTTGATGATGAGTTGCATGCTTTGTAACCTGATTAGCTCACGGATCTCCTGTAAAATGACGCCTGTTTATGTACACGCACACTGAATCTCAATTATATATGGTCTTCACTGCTGTGTCAAGGGCATGTTGCATCTGAGCTTGTCTTGCAGCATTGGGAATGATTTCCAGTACCTTCTTGATCATTGCATCATGAACCAGTCAATGTATTCTTTTGGTTTAAAATCTGTGCAATTACAAAAACAATGTAAATGTATGTGCCAGTTCCTTTTTGGCAGGCACTGAGTCGTAAATCGTTAAAATAGGCATATATTTATACAAGCAAATTGTTGTACAGCTGTAAAGCAATGCTAAGTGACGTGTATATGCATGAATGAACAGTAGTTTATCTTCTATTGTTTGAAAACAAAAGACATCAATAACTTTAAATTGGAGTGAAAATGTGATTTTTGTTTGTCTACTCATTTATGCATCAGTGCTTTTTTTATCGTTTGCGCATATTCTGGCTCGCGTTGAGGACTTTTCACTTCTCGCTGCCAAATTAGGTTGCACCTTGTAATCCTACAAAGGTTAAAGCTGCAATAATAGCATTGACTGATTGTAGGGTGTTTATCTACTCTAAAACATCTGTACATGAATAGAGCACTGCAAATGTTGATGCTACTTATCTGCCCTGGTTGCAAGGTGACAGATGGCCTGATCAAAATAAACTGGCGGATGCTGAGAGATAAGATTGAAGGTTTATGCATCTCTGCCTCTCCCACAGCCGCGGTACAGCCGCTCATCCTGGCCCTAATGATCATGTCCACCTTTATGGCCTTTTCTCGCAAGTGGACAGCTGAAAGAGCAAAGTGCACCATTATTAAACCACTTACTGTACTAATGTCATACTTTATTTACTAGTACAAATTAATTGGGGAATCTTTAAAGTTGAGCTTCTTTTTGTTAAGAATATTTGCCTATTGAGGGTCCACTGAACATTTAAATGCTTGTATCACAGGATGTTTATGAGGACGATATGGCATAGTGATTAATAATTGTAAGAAATACATCAATACACTGTAGTCAATACACAATCAATTAAAATGCAACAATACTGCAGCATATCAGCACAATGATATTGAAATAGTGACTCTTAAATTAAGCTACTTTTTTTATTTATACTGAACACATAAAGGCATAGTGCACAGAAAAATTAAAATTCTGCTGTCATTCCTTGTCAACTCGAGTTTTGTTCATTTTCAAAATGACAAAGATATTTTTGTAATAATCATGCATCGTTTTTTTTGTCCACTTACTGAAACTCAACACAATGAAAACTTTTATGCATTAAAAATGACTAAAGATATGGTAAAAGTAATCCATATGAATCAAGCTGTTTAACCCACAACTTCTGAAGAGTCACAATCCCTTCATATGATTAACAGATTTAATTAAGACTTGTATATAAACATTGATTAATGCACATATATGGAGCAAATCAAATATGATAACTGGAGGCTCAGCTGTACTTGCTTGTACTTGAGAACAAACCTAATTGGTTCACGTGCATCAAGCAAATACATTTCCATGTTTGATGTAAACATAGTATTTCCATTGGTTCCATCAAATATGTATGTTCCATGTATTTCCATACGTGAATAATCTGTTCATCATTTAACATGATCACGTCTTTACAGAAAACGTGAGTGAAACTGCTCAGTTAAGGTTTGGATCAATGCACTTTTTGTGAAAGGATGGAAATCTCTCAGGATTTATTAAAAATATTTGCAAAATAGACGAACAAAAACCTTTGGATTTTGGAACGATATGAGAGGGAGTCAATAACAGAATTTTTATTTTTGGGTGAACATCATCAGTAATGATTCCCACATTTAAAAAGTAATAATTGGGTTAGTTCACTCAAAAAGGAAAACTCTGTCATTAATTACTCACGCTCATGTCGTTTCAAACCCATAAGACCTTCGTTCATCTTCAGATATTTTTGATGAAATCAGAGAGCCGTCTGACCCTCCATAGACAGCAATACAGCTGAAATGATCCCAGGTCTAGAAACATCGGTAAAACAGTCCATGTGATATCAGTGGCTCAACTTCAGTTTAGCGATGCTTACAAGAATGCTTTTTTTGTGCGAAGAAAACAAAAATAACATAATTTACTCGACCATTCTTCTCCCGTGACTTATTTACTACCGCTATTTTAGAGAGTGTCACAATGCATGTGTACACTTTTCTCTAGGTGTAAACAGCCGCAGTTTACGTTCACCCGGATGTAAACAAGGCTGATCATGTCAAATACGTTAAAGCGTGCGTTTGTGATACTCTCTAAAATGGCGGAAGACATAAGTGAGGGGAGAAGAATGGTTGAATAAATTATATTATTTTTGTTTTCTTTGTACAAAAAAAGTATTCTCCTAGCGTCACAAAACTGAAGTTGAGCCACTGATGTCACATGGACTGTTTTACCAATGTTTTTACTACGTTTCTGGATCTGGGATCATTTCAGTTGTATTGCTGTCTATGGAGGGACAGATGGCTCTCTGATGTCATCAAAAATATCTTAATTTGTGTTCCGAAGATAAACGAAGGTCTTATGGGTTTGGAGTGACATTAGGGTGAGAAATCAATGAACTAACCCTTGAAGTGCTTTGTGAACCCACACCATAAAGAACAGTATTACTGAGCGTAGCGAAACCGTGCCTGGTAATTAAGTGCAGTTGTTTATCTCAACAGGTTCCTTATGAAACCTTGAACAAGCGCTTCCGAGCAGCTCAAAAGAATATAGACCGGGAAACCAGTCACGTGACGATGGTGGTGGCAGAGCTGGAGAAAACGCTCAGTAGCTTTCCAGTTGTGGATACCGTAGTGTCTCTCCTGGATGGAGTGGTTGAGAAGCTCAGCGCCCTCAAGAGAAAGGTATGCCGAGGCATCATGTTGAATAGATTTAGTTTCACTACATTTGTACCATTTACGCTGAAGAGTGAAATAGTTTCATATCTGATGTCAGGCAGCCGAGTCTATCCAAGCAGAAGACGAGAGCGCCAAGTTATGTAAGCGGCGCATAGAGCACCTGAAGGAACATAGCAGTGATCAGCCAGCCAGTGTTAATGTTTGGAAGAAGAAGCGCATGGACCGTATGATGGTGGAGCACTTGCTACGCTGTGGCTACTACAACACCGCAGTCAAGCTAGCCAGGCAAAGCGGGATTGAGGTGAGTCTCCACTTTTTCCTGTGCAGTGGGTAAGATTCTCACGCTGATTCTCATATGATGTTTTGTCTTTGTAGGATTTGGTCAACATAGAAATGTTTCTAACTGCAAAAGAAGTTGAAGAATCTCTTGAGCGTCAGGAAACGGCTACCTGTCTGGCTTGGTGCCACGATAACAAGTCTCGCTTGCGGAAAATGAAAGTAAGACGCTGGGTTTGCTTTTTTTTTCTCTCACTTGCTGTTTCAAATATGTACTTGTGTTTTAACTGTCATTATGGCAGTTATTTTTCTTATAGTCTGGGTTTTCATTGGCTTACATTTAATTTTGTCGTTGACTGAAAAGGATGCAATTTGGAAGGTAAAGTTTATTCGGTTTTGCTGAAATATGTCCCTGTTTCCAGAGCTGCTTGGAGTTCAGTTTAAGGATCCAAGAATTTATTGAACTCATTCGTCAAAACAAACGGATGGATGCAGTAAGGTATGAGATGGATGACTTAGCAAGTTTCCCTGAATTACTTGAATTTATTGTTAAACAATTCATAGATGGTGGTATTAAATCTAAACGAATGTCCTTTAGACATGCACGCAAACACTTCAGCCAAGCAGAAGGAGGGCAGTTGGACGAGGTACGGCAAGTGATGGGCATGCTGGCGTTTCCCTCAGACACGCACATTTCACCGTATAAGGTAAATTGTTTTTCTGTTTCTATATTATCTAAAATGTGTCCAAGGAACTGTTTTGACATTGATCATTAATTGTTTCTGAATATGCCATCGTAGCAGGTATGGGTTCAGTGGTCTGTAACATTTTTTTGTGTTTCCTCCCAGGATCTTTTGGATCCAGCTCGCTGGAAAATGCTGATCCAGCAGTTCAGATATGACAACTACAGATTACATCAGCTGGGGAACAACTCCGTGTTTACCATTACCCTGCAGGCAGGGCTGTCTGCCATCAAAACCCCGTATCCTCTCTAAAGAAAAGCATTCTCCATCCTTAGGGTTTTCAGTTTGCATGTCCAGCAGATCATTTATGGATCTCAGGATATTGGGCGATTTCAACATGACAGTTAATGGTTCTCAAATCAAGTTGTTGAGTAGTTGTTTACCTTAATTCCAGGTTTACAGGCAGTGTTACAAAGAAGATGGCACTTCCAAAAACCCAGACTGTCCGGTCTGCAGTAAGTCGCTGAACAAATTGGCTCAACCTCTTCCCATGGCTCACTGTGCAAACTCAAGGCTGGTGTGCAAAATCTCTGGCGAGGTCATGAATGAGAACAACCCACCCATGATGCTGCCTAATGGCTATGTTTATGGATACAATGTGAGTTTTGAAGCTAGTTTCGTGTTGTGCTCTTCGGTACTCTGTATATACAGTCGTGGGCTAATGGATAGAGAGTTGAACTTGTAACCCAAATGTTGCGGGTTCGAGTCTCAGGTCCGGCAGGGATTGTAGGTAGGGGAGTGAATAACCAGTGCGTTGACTGACTAAGGTGAGACCCTTCAGCAAGAATTAAGAATTGAGTTATGCCACAATGTCATAAAGCACAAGCTTTACATGCATTTCTTTTGACCTCAGGGCTTGGTTTTTGCTCTAATATGAATTTCAGCTGGTATTTAAAGTGGTCATTAGGGGTGTGCAATATATATCATCTGCGATAATATCATAATTGTTGTTTTAACAATGTGCGATTTGACATTAAGTATAAGGTTTTAATTTCACATACAGAGTATTTTCAAGTATCAGTGTTCAAAAGAAAATGGACACTTTTGAAAAGAGCGGCTTTATTAAAGGTAAAAATGCCCATAAAATGTAAAAATCGGTTAAAACATATTGGAAAAGATTAAGCCGAATACCTCAAGTGTGTGACGGAAATGTTACGCTCCTTACCATAACGTAGAAATGTGGGTTTAAACAAGCCATTTTAGGGGGGTGTGGTTGAGTCTTAACTCTTACAAATAATATCTCTTTGGTTGATGATACAGTGGACAACTTTTTGAGCGATGTTGGTGTCAACGCGCAAGCAAGTGAGACACAGGTCCCATGACCAGTCTAAAATACACAGATAGAAATTTGTTACCCATTCTCACTTTGAAAGTGCCCAAGCAACGTAGCTCTAAAAAAGTTGCCCTGCGATGTTGACCCATGTATCATTAGCCTTTGGGTATGAGACTTTAGTCTTTGCAGCTTTAGGGATCTTATCTATGCACTAACAGTTTGTAACACTCCAAAGAGAAAGGAAAACTTGAAATCAGATCATATAACGCCTTTGTTTTTGTTTTTTTATACAATTGCAAAGATTTCAAAAACCTTTTACCATTGTGATGTATAGAGTGTAGAATTATGTGGGGGTAAAAAAAGGAATTTAAAGCAGTTTAACTTAAGGCAGCAACATAGCAAAAAGTGAAAAAATGAAGGGGTATGAATACTTTCGCAAGACAATATGTACCAGTGTATGCTATTTGAAATTCTATATATTTCCTGTGTATATAGTCTGTAGTGATTAACATTGCCTTTCCTCTGGTTTTCAGTCTCTCTTGTCCATTCGTCAAGATGACAAGGTGGTATGCCCCAGGACCAAAGAGGTTTTCAACTTTTCCCAAGCTGAGAAGGTTTACATAATGTGATGGGAGCTCCACATAAGTTTTGGGACGTTAAGTTGCGGCACCATTGTAGGCTGGGCGAATTTCACATTGACGCCATTTGTCAAAGTGCGCCAATCCTTCAGCCCTTGTTCCATGCAAGAGAATCTCATTGACAGTATGTCCTCGCCCTTAACTGGCCTGCAAGACCTTCACTGACGGTTCAAAAATCACAATGGAGTCGCTAAACGGACTATTGTGACGAGGGATTTCTTTTTTTGTTGATGGTTTTTAAAAGGGTTGATAGTTTGGCATTTATTTAACTGGTTTCTTTTCAGTAGTGTAAAACAAACCAACACGACTCCATATCAATCTCAAAGGAGCTTCTGCCTTGTAGTGTGTTAACAAAATGAATTATTCATTGTTGGTTTTTTTTGAACAAGGGCACCCATTTAGGTCATTATTTTTAGATAGATTGTGTGTAGGTAGTTGTAGAGAACACTCTCCGATGCCTTGCTTTTGCACCTGTGAAATCTGTGACAACATGCGTTTGTTAATGTGAATTTTTTTTCACTGACATCCTCAGTTTGAGGCAACATGTTAAAAAAAAAAAAAGCTGTAGCATTTATAGCAATACTGCTCTTTATCCGAAGTCTGGATGTGCAGACTTAGACATGACGGTGTTCTTTATAGTGTCAGGCTAGTCTTAAAAAATCCCATTAGTTTACTCTTCAACAGTAGATACTATACTGACTTACTACAGACTTTTTATACCATATACTACATTTGGAGCAATGTTTTTAAACTAATGGTATGTTGAGTTATATAAACAATATCATATATTGTAATTAATAAGGTCATGCTACATTTAGTGCTGTTTTGTGACTTTTTTTTATATATTTTTTTGGATCTCATGGTAGATCTTGCACAGTTTTATTACATGGACTGGAGTGTTTTTTTGGTTTGTTTTTTTCCTCTCTACTCCATTGTTAAAAATTGTAATTTTCCAGCCTTGATACCCTCATTTTGTGATGTAAATGTCTTGTGTGAGGTTTCTTCTGCTGCAAAATGGATTAATATGGAACATTTCATATATATATAGGCTAGTTTTACATAAGTCTTGCCTTTTAGAGTTTCCAAGTTCATTGCAAGTAATCCGTAGAGTCGTTTTGAGCACAATTTTCAAAGCAGAAAGATGTTAAAAACACGTTTTGATAATGCTCCCCATGCACACATCCCTAGAAAGTCTCAGGTTTCACAGGATCAACAGCAGGTAACCAATGAGTGGATCTTTGAAAGGCCCTCTGGTCTTTTAGTTTCACTTTAAAAGTACACCAACATCCATTCCTGTTGGAAATGATTCTCCAAGTATGTGTTTAATTGTAATTGTGGAAAGACTTGCTTAGAAACTGCGCATGCATGTGTATTTTGGTAGGGTAGATGGGTTGTTCGTGTCCAATTGCCAATAAAGATTGATTTGATTATGTGTTGTTATTGTCTGCTTTAAACTTACACTGGGGGGAAAAAAGCGTTGCATTTAAGTGAAAGTGAAATAACGTTACTAACGCAGTAGTGTGCAGTTTTTTGTGTATATTGTCCGATAACATAATGAAAGTAATGTATTAAGATAATTTATGCAAAATGTTTACCTTTTAAGGTTTTTTCGTCGCTTGGCGCATGCGCAGATAAACGCGCGCGCGCCAGGAGCGGGAACTTCGATGTCGTTTTAACGGTCGACACGCTGCTGCGCTGCTTTAACGAATAAATCTTCAACATGTACAGTAAGTAATAAAAAAAAACCGAAGTCACAATTCAACATATGACCATTTTGCATTGCCTATAAAAATAACGTTATAATAAAAATAATTAAAAATAATTCAAGTTGTGTATTTTTTAAATCTTAAACCTGCCCTGACGTGTATATATATACATAAATAGATCAGACAAAAGAGAAACGAGACGAACAATACGATCCGTTGTTTCTCCCATTAACTAAACTGGGCCCTAAAACGCGAGACCGCCGGTTTCTCAGCATCGTGGGTGAGGTGCTCAGTCTCGGCTGGCTCAAAAACAGGACCTCCGATGTCAGCATACAAGTTTGACATCCTCTATTTTCTCTTTTATTATTATTTTTGCTGTTAGTTCAAATGTGACTCTTTTTTTTTTTTCTTTACCCAGGATGTCAGTGCAATTGTGACCTTATTGCTGCCCTCATTCGCCTGCAGATGCATAGACAACAAGGACTTGCTGTCTTTGCAAGAGATCCTTGTCATGGTATGAATGATCACGCATATATAACAGACTGTTTTTCTACTCTTTCATGTGGGCAGTTATGTAATTCCTAATCCATGCTTTAAATACCTCATCTTTTCTTCAGATGGATATAAATGCTGGAGATTATGACGGCAACACTGTCATGCACAGAGCTTGTGAAAAGGGTAGAACTGATATGGTTAAATATTTACTGTCTATTGGAGCAGCATGCCAGCTAATAAACCGCTTTGGTTGCACACCTCTGGATCTTGCCATAAGAAACAAGTAAGTGATTTTGAGCAGATTTAATTATTGGGATATATTACTTAGTTTTTACCTTACATGTGCCAGGCACTTTGGCGTGATCAGGATTTTGATAGTGGAAGGTGCCACACTGAGTCTAAATCCTGTGCGAGTTGGCATGGAACTCGTCAAGTCAGTATTTTTTTAAAATTAACTTGTCGGGCTGTTGTAGAAATTTGCATTCAGCTGTTTTCTCTTATTTAGGGCGGTCCTGGATAAAGATGGTCAGCTTTTGCAAGCATGGTACTTAGCTGGTGCAAACATGAACCAAGGTGATTATAACGGACAGACTGCTTTACATGCAGCAGTGGAAAATAGGGACAAGAACATGGTGTCCAGACTTCTTGAATATGGTGCCACCCCAGAGGTATAATAAAAGCATATTTTTGTGATCATTGTGAAAACATATTCTGCTTTTCATTGTTCTGATTGATTGCATTAACAAGTTAAATGTTTATATTAACCCAGAACTGGCAACATGTATGATTTGTCTTTTCCTTATCAGAATAGAAATATGTGGGGAAGGACTGCAGAAGATGAAGCAAGACAGAAAAATCTTCATGACATTGTTCTGCTCTTCAGTCAGCTTTACTTGTAACTAGCACCTTGCTCTGTAAGACCTAGTCCAGCTGATATTTGATACAAAAGTTAATTCTTAGTTAAGAATTTTAAGTGCTATAAATGGCTGACAAATTTCAACTCTCCTCCTAATTGTGTACACAAGAACTCAACACAAAAAAAGCAGGCATTTTATTATTTATTTCAAAATGAAGAGCACAGGTTGGTGCATATGCATGAAAATTTAAACCAATCCAGAATCTAGTCGGGTCATTTTTGGTAAAACTGCATTAACATGTTTAATTTGTAATGTGTGCACAAGTTGTCACATGTCCTTTGCATGTAATTTTTGTACTTTCCAGTGCTGTTGTTTGTTGTTGAGTTTAGTAGACATAGCTGGCGGTAAAGAGGGACTGTGTAGATGCTTGGTCAGCCTGACCTGAAGGTTTGTATTCACCTTTTGATGCAAGACTATTGATCTGAAGGGGAAAAAACAAAAATCATCAATATATGCAGCTTCAGCTGATTTAGTAAGCCTATAAACCGACAACACAATAAAGCACAATATATTTTAGAGGTTTTGAGACATTACACTATAGTTGTGAATTGTGATTGGATTCCCAGCATTCAGTATTTTTAGCTTGAATCTAGGGCTGCAACTAAGGATTATTTGATAATCGATTAGTTGGGCGGTTATTTTTTCGATTAATCGGATAAAAACTAAACGCTTGTTTAATTTGATGTTTTGCTAATAACTATAAAACCATATATACTGTTTAAAAATACACTGGCATATACTGTTGTTAAGATATAAACAGCTAAAATAATGTAATTTTTTATAATAAAATGATATATGCATAAGTAAAACCACAGTAAATTACGTTTGAAAACAGATTTGCTAGTTAACAAGTTAA
>JAUCMR010000114.1:0-23795 GCA_032357425.1 Enteromius argenteus
ATGAACACCTGATGAACATAAATAAATTTGTACACATCACAATATATATCGCAGGAAAAAAATATATCGCAATGTAATTTTTTCCCAATATCGTGCAGCCCTAGCCTCGATGATGTGTAACACGGCAAGTTGTCAAAGGAGATTTAGTCAGATTTTCATGCTCTTTTAATCGCATACCCCATGACACACAACAAAAACAGCCCTGATCACAGCATCCTCTATTCACTGGTTGTTGATGTTTGTAAATGCCATGAATAAAGACATCACTGTCATCCGCGATACAAACCAGGAATACAGCCTGAGGAGGAAACTGGTTCTCTAGGAATGACCATTCTTAATTCCTAGAGCTAAGTTCTTAGAACTACGTGGTGTGAAAGTGTATACAGATTGGTTCCAGTTCTCTGGCCTGGTTAAAAGTCCACCCTAACCCTAGCCCTGATTTATTCTCCCGATCTGCCGGCTCTCCTTTGCTCTTCAGCTTCACCGGCGTGACCACGGTCTTCTGGAGACCCAGATCAATCCTAGTCTTCAGACGTGTCTAACTTTCAAACATAAGTTGGCACAACTAGTGAAGTTGAGAAAACATTCTTCGCAGTTAATCGCTTTATTTACAATCTTTTTTTTTTTTTTACAATTAATGCAACTAGAAATACTAGAAAACACGTTGAAAATTTTGAAAACATAACAAACAACAGCATCCAGCTTGATATTTAGCTATAAAATGGACCTAAAATGAAGAAACCAAAGTCCAGATAAGAATTACCAATTGATACTTGTCATGAGTACCCTCAAGCTCCACTAGAGGGCACCTGCTTCACCTCCCCTCCCTTGGACTCATTTTATATAATCACCACACCCACTCACACTCACTATATTACTGTCACATTCACCCACAGACAATTGCTAAGTGTTGATCTGCTCAGGCTATCCACGAAGCGTTATTTATCTGTTTGATTCCCTGTTTCTTTGACCTCGACCCGTTCTCCTACTCATGTGATTGTCCGCTGCCTGCCTCGACCCTCTTGCTCTGTATTTGTCTAATCTCCTCTGTACCCGTTTGCCCATTGTTTTGACCCTGCCTGTTTTCTGGAATAAAGCGTTTTACTGCATATGGATCCAAACGCTCAAGCTGCGATCATTACAATACTAGCCAACTTCAGCACCTTTCACCCAGCTCTGGAACAATATGACTATTGTTTTGCCTGTCCAACAGATATTCAGACATTGAGAAAGAGTGTTTGATCCTATTAGTTTGACGGTTACAGCAACATTAGTCCAAACAGGTAGTCAGACAGTACATGATCTCACACTATACAAAGAACCGCTCTGATTTAAACAATTCAATGGACAGATTGTCTGAAGCAGCGTAACAACAATGCTCTGTACCGTGACTCATAACGTGGCCTTCTGAGACCTCTACACCCATGACGTTTCTACCTCAACAACAATGTTGTTATGCAGTTGTTTTTAATCTCAGGAAAGACCGGGCCAATTGTGCTGCTACTGAATCAATTCTATCTTAAGGTACTTTGAGAAACATGGCATGCAGAGTTGTAGTAAAGCCAATAAATTAGTTTTTAGTATAGTTTTTGCTTTTGAGGCTCAGACCTGTCACATTGTGTTGGATTAATTATTGTAATTATCATTAAATAACAATGCTGCTTGTGCTATAGACTTGAATGATGGCAATCACGTGGATTGTGGAAGAGATGTGTGATATTACTGTTCTATACAATAAAAATAAGTTTGACAGATCGTTGGCAGCAGCTTCAAAAACAGACCAATCAGTGAGGTCGAAACAGGCTTGTAAATTCTGCTCTGCTTCCTCAGTCCATCTTTTTACAGTCCTTAATACAGGTTTAGCTGATTTCAGTTTCTGCCTGTAGGTCGGTATAAGATGAACCAAACAGTGATCGGAAAGTCCCAAACTAATCATCCATATGAGTAACAATTTACAATAAAGGTGTTATTTGTTAAAATTAATTAATGTATTAACTACCGTGAACAAACAATGAACATTTATTACACTATTTATTCATCTTTGTTAATGTTAGTTAAGGAAAATACAATCGTTCATTGCTGGTTCATGTTAGCTCGTTAGTTCATGGTGCATTAACTAATGTTAACAAACACAACTTGTGATTTTAATAAAGCATCAGTAAATGCTGAAATTAGCAGTAACTAATATTAATAAATGCTGTAGAAGTATTGCTCATTCTTGGTTTGTGTTAACTAATGTTGCTAACTAATGTTACCTAATGAACCTTTTTGTAAAGTGTTACCAAAACACTTTGGGCACATAGTAATAAAGGAGAAACTATGCACAGGAACAAGGTTATAAAGAAGCAAGGCATCTCGAGAATGTCGCTTTAGTTACAGGTCTAGACAAGCAACAAATGAGTTATTTTGTGTTATGTATTTTATGAAAAGTTAATTTGCTATTTTATTTTATGTAACAACTTAAAATGTGCTTAAAATGATTCCTTTAAAGGAAATTGTTGTATTCATAGGATTGGCTGTTCTACATGAGGCTGCTGAACCTGTTTCTAGATCAGTCTGTTCAAACATGGACACACCTTAAAAGTATTTTCTGAACAAACTGATTAGGACCAAGAGAAAGACAAACAGTGGCGCTGACGTACCTCACATATGAAAGTGAAGATCGCACCCACAATTCACAGCACAGATCAGGCGTAAGAGAAAATATCAAGCACTGCCCATGTGTTCACTGGTAGACGAGCAAAGCACTTAACTCTAAGTCTAATACAAATAAGCACAAATATTTATGAGCCATTTATTAGTGTTGTTTGCTGAGGCACAGAAGCTCTTTAATCCATAACAGTCTCTTTGCCAAGCTGCATTACACTGTGACCAATCCACAAAACAACCCACACTGACATGAACATATTTTACTAGTTCAACTGTTATTTTATTTAGCAATAATAGTATTTATGCTGCTTCCTCCTGTTTACAACATGAATGTTACATAATCCTCCTTCAGTTTCCTCAGTGTGTCATCATGAACAAAAAGAAACGAAAGCACATCAATATGACCTAAGAACGTCTGTCCTGCAACATAAACCAGAAAAATACAAGAAAGAAAATAATGCTGCAGTTTTCATGAAATGAGCCGGCAGCTTAATTAACGGTCTGAGTGTGTTTTACACTAGAGAGGATCTGTGTTCAGGTTTATCGGTCTGAAATATTTCGTTTGTTCTCCTGTGCTTCTTGCTTTGCATCTTGCTCCGTCTGCATCAATCAATGTTTTCACCCATGTTGCATGTTGCTTTTTTAAAAAATATTTTACATGATTATTGACCAGAAAAAAGCAATTAAAAAATACTTCTTGATCAATGCATGAGAATCATTACATCCCTGCCAACAAACTCACAAACTTTCCTTCTGTTACAATATGAAAAAAACTGATGTCCTGGGTGACCTAATGCAGATTATGTCAAATATTTTGGAATGTTTCTTGAAAATAGTTTCATACAGTGAAGAAGTTAGTTCTTCATTAAATTTAATACTCTAAAAATCTCTTTTTGACCTGTTTACTTTCATTAACTAAGGCAAATATTGCAGTTACACCCTCACTTGATTATCATCTCAACATCCCTCTCACACCATGTTTACCTTGACTCTTATGTTGTATTTCCTGGACTTCTCAAAACTGAATTCTATTTGTAACAGTTATCCAACTTATCAAATAAAGGCATTTTTGTACCAGTGTAATTATGTAATGTATACATAGATCTTTATGTATCAAGGCATCTATGTATAGATATATCTATGTGCCAGAGCATGTTGTGAATGAGTAAGATATTGAGGTGTATCAGAGGTAAAGAAATTATATAAATACTGTTCAGTTTCTTGCACAAAGTGAACTTTTCATGTCTTAGGACACTAATGTACCGCCACAAACCGCAGGGTTTAATTTGGATTTGTCTGTGCATGTTTTTTTACTCTCAAAGTTTGTGTGCCCATTGGTTTGAGTTAAAAATCTTTAAATTTTAATTTTTGGGTGAACTACCCATTTAAGGGTTTGGCACAACATGAGGATGAATAATTACTGACAGAATTTTCCTTTTTGAAAACAATCACAGAAAAAGATCAAGGAAGATGAAGGGAAATGGGATTCCTTATTAAACCACTTTTAATGACTAGTTCCACAGGTCTCTGTACTCAGACCCAAGCTATTTTCTCAGATAGAACAGACTAGTTAAATCTGTTTCACATCATTCATCTAATCCTTCATCACCTCTACTCACAACACACAGCTCTTAACTTGATTTTTTACTTCCCTGAATGGAAATTTAAGCTCATGTTTATCATTGAAAACTCTCAACCAAGCCCTAGGTAATGTCTGCAGTGCTGATGAACCAAGTTCAGGATTTTACTGTCAATTCTTACAAACCATGGTTGAACCACATTCAAACTAGACTGACTCATCAGCCACATTCAAACACACGTCCAAGATTCATGAAGCCTGAGTCTGTGACAGGCATTTCGGTCATTTTGGTACAAAAACATAGGCAAAGAAGATAATAAATAGTAAGAAGAATATATGTACAGAAATAAATGACCTTTTTGGGTTTTATTTACAAATAGTACATGAGCTGGGCAATAATTAAGTGCAATAACACAAATCTAACACACAAAACAATGACAATTTATCATGAATACAGTCATCCGCAGCCTTATTATTTCAAATGGAAAATTAATATTTTTTGGAAACTTCAACATGACAACAGAGTTTTAACCTTGTGGTAGTCATATGATAATGACACTATGTCATGTGATTGTGGGAGAGTATGGATGATTTCATGACCCAAGAAATGTCTTTAAAATAAGTCACTGTTGCAGCCTATTACTGTACCTACCGTCAGATTTAGTCGCACCCTTGGTTAAGATGAATAGAGAAGCCTATGACATTAAATTTGCATTGTAATCCATTTTGATCTATTATAAAAAAAAAAATAAAAAAAAACCGAAGCCTAACCTTTCATTGAAGTAAAACAACTGAAAATAGGGGAAAATCTCATTAAATATAATGTTATTCTTTAATATACACTGGCCACAGTTAATGACACCTGTTATTCAGTACATTTGCATTTATTTCATGTGTGATTTGTCTCCCACTTTAGGAAGGAAGGAATGAATCATAAACAATACAGATTATTTTCACAGGCTTCCTTGTTCATTATTACCAAGGGTACAAATAATTCTGACACACAACAGTTTAAGGAAAAACTAAACCACTACTATCCAGCTAGTTTAATTCTTTTGAACTTTACGTTATCTCTACATTGCTGGTGTTAGTTACACAGAGTGGTTGGTAAACTCTCCTATTGTACTTATCTCAAACTGTCACACAGTAGCCTAGTAATAAAGAATTATGGTTGTATTTTCAAAACATTCATTTATTGCAGTTAGAGTTTATAGTGCTGCATACCTGCTGGATTTCTCTGTAAATTAATTACAGCATTCATTTTGTTTGTTTGTTTGTTTGTTTTTAAAAACTAATGACTGATTCCAAAAAAATATGCAAAGTAGTTTATGAATGTGCTTTTAAGTAACTCACAGCAATTTCCCTGCAGGCAGACATAGAAATACCAGTGCCTTCTATCTGTTTCAGTGCATACTCCTTCTCATCCTTCCTGTAAACACACAAACACAACAAACATACAGTAAATATACCATTACAACACTCTGAATATGAATAACTCTATTAAACAACTATCTATTGTATTTCAGTAGCTTATCTTTAAGATATAACAATATATTATTGGTAAATTAATACAACTAGTAAAGTAATAACCACTAAAAAGTGTTGCTAATATTATAAACACATTTAGCTAATAATAAATAAATAATGTGCATTGATATTTATGTTACTGAATTAAATAATAATTATGTGAAATTTGCACTCAATGCAATGTGAAAAGTTAAATTTACAGCAATTATTATTTTTCTAATCAAAATTAATCTCAATACACTGTTCAAAGCCTGCAAAGTCAAAGAAAATATATTATTTTAGAAAATGCACATGTAAATATTTTACCAAACAAAATTTCTCTAACACACACACACAAATAGCTTTAGCTCGAATGAACACACTCGTATGGCCACACCCAAACATCATCGAACAGTTAAAAGATGGTGCTGTTCTCGGCAGAGTTTGAGCAGAAAAGCAGGTTTCTGGATCAGCTGCAGAGAACTTTTCTCCAAGTTAGACTTTAATCATGATTCCAGTGTCTTTCTTGTTATGATGGCTGATGGCTAATGCAGTATTTTTCCATATTTCTCATGTAATTGATTGATTGTGTGGTGAATAGAATTAACAATTTAAATATTTTCTCAAAAGAAATTTCACTTTTCTTGACTAATCTGTGATGGTTTTTAACCAACTGAGACAAATAAAGAGATGAACAAAGCCCTCCTCAAGTTTACACCAGTGTAGTTCATCACAATAACTACTAATATGTCCACAAACACACAAAATGTTTATTTTTGCCTTTTTTTTATAATGCCATATACTTTATAAAACATTTAATTTGCAAAGTGATCCTGAGTTTACCTTTCTTAAAAATAAACATTTGTTTGTGTGTTTTGCTACGCAATGCAATGAAACGCAAACATTTCCCAGAGAAGTGCTTAAATACCTCTATAATTAGAAGTAGTATTTTTTCTGTGAATAAGTACCAATATGCAGTATGACATGAGCTCAAGGTGTGGTCGTGTTTACTGTTGTTCTGAGACTTTTCACAGACTAAATCCAATCAATTAACAAAGAATCCAAATTATCTGGAATTTCTTGTGATGGCTAAATATTTCCTCACACAGATTTCACAACAGGTTCACACTGTTCAGCGCGTGAACTATAGATAATATAGTATATAATACTATATAATCTTCTTCACCACACCTTCAGAAATTATGAAAAAAAAATTCATCAAATTAATAACACAATTTATTCAAATGATCACCATCAAATACATACTGTACATTCTCTACCAATTAAGCACACCTCATTCAACTCATTACAAGGGAAAAAAATGGTGTTTCAATACCAAAACCTATACTTGTATTACTCTAGGACCATCTAGACTAAATAAAGGAATAGTTGACCCAAAAATGAAGATTCTGTCATCATTTACTCACCCTGTCTTCATTTAGTTCCAAACTTGTAAGAATTTCTTTGTTCTGAACACAAAGGAAGATTATTTTGAAGAAAGTTTGCAACCAGGCTGTTATGGTCACCATTGACTTCCATAGTATTTTTTTCCCCTACTATGGAAATCAACGGTGACCCAAAACAGCCTGGTTACTAACTTTCTTCGAAATAATCTTCCTTTCTGTTCAGAGAACATGTTTGAGTGAACTATTCCTTTTACTGAAATCTTTATTACTCTCTTCTGTATCACACTTTTTTCCTCCTGCGGTTCACATATTGTAATTTAGCTACACGTGACCAATTAGATCATTATCCAGCCCTAAACAAACAAACTCCAGCCTAAGAAACCTGGCATGTGCTGATGAGTGTCAACAATCAGACACGCACCAGTATATCTTTCATCTGTTTTTTATCATGATATTATCACATGACTTCAAAAGAGTGAGCTGTCCCTATCCTGTCAGAGACTGAACCCAGAAGACTAGAGTAAAGAGACAGACCTGCTCATGTTTATTGTTCAGTGTTTTGTGTAATCTTGAAGCTGTTGTCGTTACCATTGTGCTTGAAGTGGCTCTACATGAATGAAGACAATAGTTTAGTGTTATTTTGAGTCCACTTTAGACATTTTTCTAACTATAAGTAACTTTGTAACTACATGTCAACTAGTTCTCATTAATCATCAGTGCAACGATGTGTTGCTTAATTTTGTTCACTGCTTCTTTTGTATGTAAACATGTGCTGTGCTGTCTACTGAACCTCTTTTACATGTACACCATAATCCAACAACAAACAACTGATCTTTACTCAAAAATACAGACTATACTGAATATACTAGAACCTACTCAATAGAGTTGAGCTGATGTCATTAAAAAGAGCATTGACTAGGTTCAGCTAAAGGTATGTCTGAAATTAAGATATGTATATTAAAACACCCTAAAATCTTGAATTCAATAAGACATTGTAAAAACACGAGGCAGCCGTGGTGTCAAAGAGCTAGTATCTGTGCAGAGATCCACTGTTTCAGAAACCATAATCCCATCCAGTGCCCTGCATCAGCAAACAAGTACTGAAGATAAACTGATCTGTTGTATTAAGATTCTTCCATAAGTGGCTATACATGCTTTCAACTTGAAACTATAAGTTTAACTAGAAAAAAACACCACAACACTGTGAGGAACACACCAAAAACTCAAAAGCCAACAGTTTTCCACTTACTAACCTACTGAAACCACTGCACTGATGAAACAGCAGCTCTGGTTCCCCACAGTCGAAATACAGAGTGTCGCCATGCATAGGAGTGTGTGTGTGTGTGTGACCTGTGACGGACTAGCCATGTGTCCAGTGTGCTTTGGCCCGAGACGCTCACACAAGCCTACAGAGGACGAGCGGTCTGAACACACCCAGAGCAGTGGGCAGCCCGGGGAGCAGTGGGCATCAGCGGCTTGCTCAGTCGTGGCACTGAAGGTGGAGAGAGCACCAGACAGACTTTCTGCCTTATTTGAGCTAGTGTGTGTGAAAACAGCTTAACATCAATATCAGAAATTCTGATGAAATAGATCTTTTGTCGTGTTTTGATGTGATTGATCCAAATAACGTATTCTATTATATAACACTGTTGTGATTGTTTAAAGTCTATGAACATTAAGCTGTGCCACCAGAAAACGGTTTCCCACGATGCTTGCAGCTGAAAGAGAGCAACTGCCTCAAACACCTGCGGTCATCTCACTGTCACTAGAGTATTTTTCACTTGCATGATCACCAGATAATGATTCTGCATGGAGCTCAGTCTAGTCCATGGAGCCTAGTCACTTTGCATAAATCAACACATACAACTCTTATACAAAGGCTGAACAACACATAAGCATATGAAGTCCTAGGAAAGTGTGCATGCTGGGTAAACTTTAGCAGTATGAACTTCTGCACATCTGCAATGCTTTCAGGAAAATGAGAACTTCTGCACAGATCAACGCATGTAAACATGACAAGTGCATTACCGAACACACCAACTGCTGAACATCGGAGCATATAAACTCCTGCCCGTGTGAAAGCATGAACACATGAACAGGTAAACACGTGAACTCCTGCACACAGCAGTGAAACATACATCACGTTGGTTTGGGGGTGGACCGTTTGAAGTGCGCCCATGAAAACAAAAACAATCGCGCAGGGCAGAGATAACAGCACAATTCCCCCGATACATACGAACACCCTGCACACACACACACTGACTGTAGAAGCGCGTCCATCAATCGCGTGTCTTACCCGTCTTTACGCTTCGCTTTATAAACATGCCCGTATGTGCCGCGACCCACTTTACAACCTTCATATTCAAACAGATCTTCCACTCTCTCCCTCTCGGCGGCGAGCTTCGTTTTGAAGTCGTGGTCCATTTTAACCCATAAATATTTCTTAATTTACAATAAAATAAAATATTAATTATTACATGCATTAATTAAATGATCCGATCGTTTTATTACCCCACCATTTCCTTGTTTGGGATTTTGGTCGGCTCCGCTTAATGGTCACGTGTTCGGTGACGTATGTTATTGTGGCCGATTGCCTTCTGGGAACTGTAGTGCACCCAGACCAATCCACCGGTTTGAGTTAACGGCGGTAGGTCACCTGTAAACTACAACGCGCAAATCGCGCTGTGGACGTCGTTCTTTCGTCGTTCCATTCCCTTTCCAATTTTCCAGGTTGTTGGAACATTCAAACTTTGCATTAGCTGTCATTCCAACAGAAGAACTAAAATAACTTGCGTCCTCAAAGCGTTTAGAGTACTGTCACACACGATGGTGTAAAATAGACAAGCAAACCATCAGCACACTAGAGAATAAAATTGGACCAATTACCAGTTGCCTATGTACTGGCGCAGCGTTTATTCGCCTATACAAGGGCATTATATACGAGCTGTGCTGCTACAGCCTGATCTCACACCTTTACGCAACCGCCAATTTGATTGACAACAGCTAGAGCCAATCGTTCAATCGTTCCTGACTGGAGGACGGCCTCTTGGCCGTGATTGGCTGCCGCTTGGCGTCTAGGTAATAAAACTCTGCGCAGGCTGCCGTTCTGCGCTTACACAGTATGGCCGGCGACATTAGCTAGCATTCGCCTACGGTATTCTCTGTAAAAGGGAAGACGGTAAAAAACAAGGCAACTACATCTGGACTGCTCAAGGACTGTAACTAAGCTAATAAATTATAACAACCAATTAAGGACTAATTAATTTGGATTCCATCCGACGGTTTAATTTCTGTTGTTAGAGTCTGTTTGTCTCACGATGGAAGAGAGCAGTGCACACTTCTTCGAGGGAACCGAGAAGCTCTTGGAGGTGTGGTTCTCCCGACAAGATGAAACCAAAGGAACCGGGGATCTGCGCACTATCCCCAGGTGAGTAAATAAGTCCGATCTGGGGCTGGATTTAACCGAGCCAGATTAAACATTACTCATTAGTCAGCGGCGCCCTATCGCCGAAACCGTGCGTAAAAGACGCATAATCTTTCGTTAATTTCACACCGATAGTCCTGAAGGAAGGAGAGCTGATGAGTGACATGTGGCTCTGGCTCTGACACCCGAGGCGTGATCAGCACTTTTGGCCATTTTTGACACCATCCCCCTTTACTCTCATTCATTTGAGCTGTCAAGGACTAGAGCTCAACGTCGAGCCCCAGTCAACCTTTTTCCTCCTCCTCTTTTTTTTGTGCATAGTTAAACTGTTATTCCGAACGTTAAAAACACATTTAATCAACGTCTAGATAACGTTACAGGTTTTGAGCTTAGTCTGGCCCTGTCTGTGTCTCTTAACATCGCTCTCTGCAATTGTAGTTTTTTATCTGTCACTGGAGTCTGGCTTGTTTTGCTGTATTTGGATCAGTCCTGAATCAGTTATTGATGAGCTGGAGTGTGAATGAAGGCTGATGGATTTATTAGCCAGTGGCTAACTAACAGCTAGCTGACATGGCGCCATAGCAAACACGCCTCCTCAAACAGAGCTGGAGTCTATCTCTGCATATGAATGCATACTGGATGCTTTTGAGGCCCCTTCTGTTGACCTAACGTTTCTAGTATTTTTTATTATTATATTTTACAACGTTATAGGTATTTAACGTTTAAAAAAGAATCTTTGAAGATTTGGATTGCAGTTATGCTTCGCCACATGCGATTGATCGCACGCAAGAGCTCTGTTTTCGGGAAGGATCATGGCGGTGATCCTGCGCCGCAGCCTCCATGTGAAAGTCACGCGTCTGCATCGTCGCGAGCTCCGCCCGTGAGCTGTGATTGGTCGGGAGTTGAGCTCGCTCATTGGTTGATGTTATATGTGCGCAGACAGTGGCGGCGGTGCGCATGCGTCTCCTGCGGAACTGAGGAGAAAACATTTTACAATATTAATTTAATAATGCAATAACGGTTGGGCATTAGAATGATGTCTAGGCTATATATTATACAGAGTTATTATTGCAAATGCCATAAAATGTATAAAAATAAATAACTACTTTATGTGAAATTCACTAATATGTGTGTGCATTGTCATTTAGAAACTTAGATTTTAGGCAAACAGATTGCCCAGTAATAAACATGTTACTATGGGTGATAGTAATATTCTCAAAATATAGACAAAAATATCGGATACAGATGTTCTCTAAATATTGGTCTATTACTTAAAAAAAAAAAAAAAAAAAAAAAAAGGGCCTGTATTAATGCTATGATGCCTGCCATCAACAAAAAACTACTACGATTTTACTGAAAAGACACTCCTGTTGAAGTAATGCCAGTGTCATTTCCAAAACAGTACTTTAACATGTTTCTAGGACTGGGTAATAACTGGATTAATCAGATTCCAAAAAATTAAGTAATTAATTGAATCTCTGTTTTGAAATACTCGTGATCTGACAGGAGATTCTGTATTCACTTAATCGCAATAATGCATTCATAATGTACGGATTATCACAGATTCCTTGTTCATCTTTTATATTTTACTTCCTAAAATAGCCTACCTCTTATACACACACACACAATCTTCTGGTAGTGTGGACATTAACGCAGAGGTCAGTCATTAGTTTGGTGGCAACACAGCGTTTGAGCACTGCATTTACAAAAATCATTTGAGGTTTAACAAGTGTTTCAACATCGCATCTATTACTGATGAACACATACAGTTTTACTTGAATTTTCACAATTCGGGAAACTTGGACGTAATATAATGTTTAGTGCAATGTTTATGTTGTTGATAGAGTATATCTTCTTACTTTTTATATATTTTTTTATCAATATGGTATGATTATCCTATTTAAATCAATGCTGTAAACTAGATGGGCTAAAAGTAATCTTATTATATTACCTAAAATGTGTAATGTAGTGGATTACATTAGTAACTACAATTTTTGTCATGTCATTTAGTCAGTAATGGTAATCTACTATAAGTAATCTACTCAGCTCTGCATGTTTCCGTGAAGTGGTATTTTATATATACTATTGCTCAGTATTCTGTAATATATTAATAACCTTGAGTCAGTAGCAGTCAGGTGTGTAAAATATGAATGAGTGAGGACATGGGCACTCCTTTGCTGTATCCACTGAGTCCTGCAGTGAAGTTTCTCAGAACTGAAAGCTGATCTCTGTGGTTTCTCTGGGTACGGCTGTCAGATTGAATGAGGAGGGCTATTAGTTTACTTCCGGGAAAGCATTAACAGACTCACAGATACTAGAAAGAGAGGATCATTAGAGTTTGAGCACAGCCAGTTTCCAAATAAGTCCAGCAGGCCGTGTAGCTGCCCCTCGTCCTCCACGAGGAAGGCTTCATCTGGCCATTAATTCATAACTAGCACTTTGTGTCCTTGATACTCCTTCAGTTTTGTGTATGATTTGACAATTAGGGTTAGATTTTCTTCTCGTTTGCACTTAATATATTGCAGTAATATTAATCTTAAAATGATTTTTGATTTTTTTTTTGTATGGTTTAAATGATATTTTATTCAAAACAAATATTAGAGTTAGAGTTTTTATATTTAAATATGATCAATATTCGAGTTGTATTTGAATTTCAAAGGCGTAAGTTCAGTTAGGAGGACAGAAGCGTTTGGCTTCTCTCTGGAGGACACGAGGGCGCATCGAAGAAAATATTACTAATGCACATCTCTTCAAAGCAATAAAATTGCTCAACTATTTTTGAAAACAAACAAAACATCTGCTATTATGTTCTCTTTTTCAGCAATATCTTATGTGAACATCCAGCGGCGCAGCATCTAGCGTGTTTAACTAGATAAGCCATGAAAGACATTAAAATGCTACAACACTTACTTCATCATCATCATCATCATCATCTCATGTGCCACTGATAGAGCTGCCTGACAAACACCTAAAATTCAAATGCCATGATTTTGCATTCGAATGTGGATTTTTATTTTCAATTCAGTGTGTGTATATAATATATATATATATATTAGTTAGTACCTGTAGTTAAAGAAACACTAATGCGTCATTAATTATAAATGGTTATTGAGAGGAAACCTAAAGCTGTGTATTACTAGAGACTCAGGTTACTCATGTTCTTCTTTGGTGTAATCTGGAAACAGTCTGACTTTGTCAAGCATGTGACCGCTGAATCTGTTTTATAAGAAGACTTGCATCATCATGAAGATTGAGTCGTCTTGTCAAAGATATGTATTTGACAAGGTAGCAAGTGTAGTCCATATGTGAAACCCAGGAGACTCACTCAACAGAGATTAGCCAGGTTTCCATTAGGGTTGGGCATCGTCTAGGGTTTTTTCGATACCGGTGCCAAATCGATACTTTTAAAACGGTTCTGGTGCCTGAACCGATACTCAAAAATAAATGAATCATCTTATAACAGGCATCCAATACTGACTTCCGGAAAAGGGGAATAACCAATGACATTTGAGATTACAACTAAAACAGCAAGCCCCGCCCCACGACTGACAAAAATAAACATGTTCGCGGGCTCCAGTTTCTTCGCGTGTAGACCTGTTTTCCTCTCACGGAAGTGATTTACCGCGCGCCAGCATCAGTGGTGTGCTCGCTTATTAATGCCATAAATTTGCCGCCATAGATTTGTTGGGTTTGTCGTTCAGGCACGTCACCGAAATCCGTGTTTTGATTCAGTTCGGTACATACCGGTTACTTAGGTACCGGTGCCATACTGGTACTGAGTTTCGGTACCCAACCCAAGTTTCCATCCAATTCTTTTTTGCGGAAAAATATTTAGCGCTTTAAATGTTTTAGCGATATAGCTGATGGAAATGCTATTTATCGAAAAAAAAATTGTAAATGTCGTTTAACTTGAGCGCATATATTCTATATCGATACTTCAAATGTCCCAAAAAATTGTTTGGAAACACCTTTTGTCGAGAAAAAGGGCTTTAACACAAATAACTGTAGTGTCACATGACAGAATTATCCTATCAGCAGCGTCCGTGTTCGTGGTGCTCGCGTCAAAGCACCTTAGCCTAGTTTAAAAACGCATTGAATCATATTATTGAAATATTAAAAATTAAAAAGATGAGTTACCTCTCAAACATAAATATCTTAATTTGATGTTTCTTTTGAATACTTTAAAAGATAAATTTATTAGGCTTAATTTTGTTCAGGATATTATATTGTGGAGTTAGTAGTTCAACGTGTAACTGCACGCGGCGCCGGCAGCATCACTGGATTTTTTCCCTTATAAAAGTGGAAACAGCTTACTATACTCAATCAAAAATAAGACATTATTATTTTATTTGTGTATATTCACAATAAAAACGTGCTTCTGTAAATAATTGGATGCTGCTTTCAAGAGCGCATCACAAGAATTCACTGAAATCCTGCATATAGGCTGCTACTTGTTGCGGGGTTTTTTTTCTTTAGTTTTGTTAGTTTATTATTTATTTAAAATGTATATTTGGCATATGGGCCTCTTCTTTTCTTTTATAGCTTATGTTTGTTTATGCAGCTTTTTTCATGAATAAAATTAATCTCTGGAAACAAATTAAGCTGTTTATAACGGGTCACAGCCACGTATGAGTTAAAATTTTATTTACTTGTAATTTAGCATAATCTTGTGGGTTAATAATGGCTTAACTACCATCGGTTATCGGTTAGGAGAAATAGAATGTTTATTTCGCTTATTTTATTTCCAATACAGTCTAATAAAAAAAAACCCACAATAATAAAACTGCACCTGGTTATGAATAGCCTATGGCTTGATGCTGGAGTATCTAAATAGTCTATAACAAAGTACAAAAACATGAAAACTCATTAAACTTGTTGTTTTTATGTAGGCCAATATCATTTAATAATGGGCTAAGGTTTTTGTTTTATCAAATGGATGATGAACAGACTATTTGCAAATAATTTGCGCAATAGGTGAACTATGTATGGAAACAGCTTGAGGGCAATTTTTTTTGCGATACACCAAAACTTTAGCTACAATTTGTTTGTTTTTTAGGATGATGCACACCATTTTATCGGTAAAAGGCCAATTGGATGGAAACAAGCTGGAGACAGCAAATTTCACAAATAATTTTTTAATGCAAATTCTCTTAACAGCATAAAAACTGGATGGAAACTAGGCTATTGATGGGGTTTTGGGATAAATTTGAGTGGGTTAAGTTTAAGCAAATTTGTTAATTAGTTTTTTTTTTTTTTCTTTTGGAGTACTTGCAGTGGCATTCGCATCTTTCTGTGGTTAACTGTTTGTATGACGACACAAAACAACATAAATAATTGGTGTAGTAGTATTGTGTAAATGTACTGCATTATTGCAAAATAAACACTCATTTTGTTCACGAGTTTGATTGCCATCCACTGGCTTCAAACAGACCCCTGAACTTGTGCCAAATGTGTGAAATCTGAGATGTCAACGGAGCCAGCAGCTGCGAGAGCCGCCATTACTGCAGAACAAACGACCTCAGAGACCCTGCGTGAAGTCCATATAACCTCTGTTCGTTTCTGCTCTATAACTGAGCAGTTATTTTGTTTATTGTTTCCAGAAAATGTGACTGTCTAATTTTGCCTCGTTGGAAATGTTTGCCATTGTTCCAGCGTTTGGAAACCGTTATATCTCAAATAATAAGCAGTACTCAGATTCATGTAGAAAATAATAGAATTACATTATCTTGATGATTCTCTCTCTCTCTCTCTCTCTCTCTTTGTGTTTTCAGATTTGAGTGGGACAAACTTCTGGAGAATGTGCATTGTTTGATTATAAGTGTGACAAAGACTGACAAGCAGGAAGCTTATATACTCAGGTGAGCTACTGATTCGTCCTCTGAGCACAGAGGACAGGACTGTGATGACGCTGTAAAAACCAACAGCACATTAAGAGTTCATTCACCGAGAAGTGGAATCAAAACCATACTTTGGGTTATTTGTAAAAACATTACAGCCCAAACTGATATAGAAATAAACTGTGAATGTTGCGCAATTCAGACATGTGGCTTAAAGCGAAGTGAGAAGTTGGAAATATTACTTCCTGTTGTTTTTAAAAACAAAATATAAGTGTGTAAGCTCAGAGGACACATTTGTTACACTATATGGTTTTTGTTACAGTGTAATTATACATTTAATTAACTACATGTACTTACTGTGTGGTTAGGGCTCGGCGTGGACTTACCTGCATGTAAATATGGGTGATTTATTGTTATTAGAATAGTCAGTATATGTAATCTGTGTAACAAGGACACCTTAAAATAAAGTGTTCGCTAAACATTTTACTGGCTGGTTGCTGGATAGCAAAGCCTTGGCGTGTCTGCATTCCTGAATGTTCATCACAGATGCATTATTAACGTGCTGATACTGTTCGCACACTGACCTTACTCTCTGATAAGACGCACAGTAGCATTTCAGCTTAGAGACACTCACAAGCTGATAAGACCAATATGAAAGGCATCTGTGTGACTTTCACAGTCATGGACTAAATGATTCAGTGCAGAGGACTTGTAAACACATCCTGCTAAGGATGACGCTAAGCCATTTATTTGGTCTGTGAGACGAAGGGTCAAAGGGGGAACTCTGGTCAAAGCTATTCATAGCTGTCTGGAGAGAAAAGGCTGGGTGGATTTTTACTTCTTTATTGACGACTCCGCTGAAATAGTTGAAAAGTTCAAAAGAAATTCAAACAAGGAAGAATATTTAATCATCTGCATCATTTTATTTATATTTAGCAATACTTGCCACGCAATGTGGAGAAAAATGCAACAAAGTCATTGTTCTTTTTGCTTTTTATGTTGATTTATTTTATGTTGGCAAAAAGTATTGAAAATGTTCCACTTTGCTTTAACAGGGAGTTATAATTGAAAGGATTAAGCGCTCCTTCATGATTCTCTCTCTCTCTTTCTCTGCTTCTTCTAGTGAGAGTAGCATGTTTGTCTCCAAGAGACGTTTCATTTTGAAGACATGCGGAACCACCCTCTTACTGCAGGCACTGGTGCCACTGCTGGAGCTGGCTCGTGAGTACTGCGGCTTTGATGCCATCGAGGTACGACTCACACACCGTTTGTTTAGGGAAGAATTTATGGCACACCATCATATAAAACTCCAGTAAAGTGAGATCGGATAACATTAAAAGCTCTTTCCGTGACACGTCAGGTTTCAGACGTTCAAGTCAGTTTACACATGATGTCATACTTTAATCATTGGCAGTTTTTTGTACAAAGTGTGTTTATGGAATTGTGGCTTGACCTCATCTCATTTTCTTTTAGAATTTCTTCTATTCTCGTAAAAATTTTATGAAGCCCACCCATCAAGAGTTCCCTCACCGCAACTTCCAGGAGGAAGTCGAGTTCCTCAGCCAGATTTTTCCAAGTACGCTTTCACACCTGCAAAAATGAGACACAGCTAATGATGTAAACACTATGAATTTAATTGTAGTACATCAGTATAGTGCTGTCAAATGATTAATCACATCCAAAATAAAAGTTTGTTTACATAATATATGTGTGTGATCTGTGTATATTTATGATGTATATGTTCACATCACATGTGTTTGTGTGTACTGTGCAAAGACTTTTATTTTGGATGGGATTTAAACGTGATCAATCATTTGACCGCACTACATGCGTAATGTCTGATTAAAAGGTGTTTTTTCATCTTCAGATGGAGCAGCCTACTGTATGGGACGTCTGAACTCAGACTGCTGGTGAGCGGTTTCACTTTTCACACGACCTTTATGACTTCATATAAACTATCATTAGAAAATCCTAAATGTTGCATATGCATCAGAATTCTACAGTAAGGCCGGATTTTAACATTAAAAGAATCTGGTTTGTTTTATGAGATTATTTTATAAATTATTAAATATGACCGTTCTTTTTAATTATTTAGTTTTTCGGGAAAGTAAAAATCACATCACCTGATGTCCGTTAACGCGGTGCTCTTCTCCGTTCTGTCCTGAAGGTATTTGTTTACGCTGGAGCTGCCGGAATTCTGGGAGAACAAGCAGGCGGACCAGACACTAGAAGTTCTGATGAGCGACCTCGACCCAGCTGTGATGGACCAGTTCTACATGAAAGATGGTGTTTCTGCTAATGATGTCACTCGTGTACGATTCATCCTCTTCTTCTGCTCTGTAGAGTCACTTGTGCTTTTACTGCTGTATTCTGGTGTATCTACTAGTAACTGAATGTATCATGGTAGAACTTTATGGACTGCAGTTCATGGATGCACACCACACTAGTTTCGTTTATTTTTGAAAGGTGTCTTTAAGGTTATCTGTGGTGTCTTCACAGATGAGTGGAATTCGTGACCTGATTCCAGGTTCAGTGATTGATGCCACAATGTTCAACCCTTGTGGATACTCCATGAACGGAATGAAAACGGATGTAAGAAGTCATTTAAGGATGCATGGTTTAGGGTTATGGTTTATTTTGGTGAGAAGGTTGCTCTGTGTTCTGCAGCGTGATTGTGATTGGTTGTCTTTCTAGGGAACTTACTGGACGATTCACATCACCCCCGAACCAGAGTTCTCCTATGTCAGCTTTGAAACCAACCTCTCCCAGACATCTTATGATGAGCTTATCCGCAAAGTCGTGGATGTCTTCAAACCAGGGAAATTTGTGACAACGCTTTTTGTCAATCAGGTACATTGTTACACAACTAATTATTCATTTTCAAACAGGTGCTTCCACAACTTTTTCCTCATTGCTCTGAAAAAAAATTAGGTTACACTCATTTTAAGGTGTCCTTGTTACGGTGTAATTATACATTTCAGTACGGAGTAATATAAGTGTTATTATACAAGTAATTACATGTAACATGTAACTAGGACACCTTAAAGGAAAACGCCACCGTTTTTCCATATTCCACTATGTTCTTCCCTCAACTTAGACGAGTTGATGCGTATCTCTCCCTCTCACTTCTGTCCGTACACCCAAGGAGTGATGATATTACTGCGCCGAGGTCAAAGCGCTGCCAAGTGCTCTTCTGCCATGCATTATAGTTATCTTTTTTTTTTTTTTTTTGCTTAAGAATTTTTTTTTTGATTTTTGTGTCATCATACTTACTCATGTAACTAGTCATGTAACTAATGTGAACAAACAATGAACAATAATTTAATACACTTTATTAATCTTTGCTAATGTTAGTTAATGAAAATAGAGTTGTTAATTTTTTATTAATGTTAGCTCACAGTGCATTAACTAATCTTAACAATCACGGCTTGTGGTTTCAATAATGCATCAGTAAATGCTGAAATTAACATTAACTAGATTAATAAATGCTGTTGTTCATTCTTAGTTCATCTTTACTAATGTTGTTAACCAATGTTAACTAATGAACCTTATTGTGAAGTGTTGATGATATATTACTTGTGAATGAATTGCTAGGAATATTTATGTAACATTGAATACTCCTCCAGTCGTCTCATGAAAATCTGAAACGAGAACCGGTGGGACATTGTCCTGCTCCACTTCAGTTTCTGAGTTTAATAATGACAGGACATTCAATGATACAGCTATACAGCTTTATTCAAAAGAACAGCTCGTTCTGCACGTCCTGTATCATGCTGCTTCTACATGTGCAGTCATTTCAGTTTGGTTTTAAATACGATCATGCTTTTACATGCGCTCTCAATCATATTAGAAAAGGATCAATCTGGGAAAAATTTCATTCAGATGGAGTTCAGTTGGATCGATTCAAGTGTTTACATGAAGGTTTTCAGTCCGATTGGGCTGTCAATCCAATTACAAACAGATTATTTAGTTGCATGTAAATGTAGCCACTGTGATTGTAATCAAACTGCTAACACTATATAGAGAATAGAGGACAATTCTCACTGATAACTAGTTGCTTATTAGCGTGCTTACTATTAACATATTGGCTGTTTATTAATAGTTATAAAGCACATATTCTGCATGACCATATTCTACACCCCTAACCCTACCCAGTACCTAAACTAACAATTATCTTACTATTAATGAGCAGCAAATTAGAAGTTTGAGGCAAAAGTCATAGTTAAAGGAATAGTTCACCCAAAAGTCAAAATTGCCCCATGTTTTACTCGTCCCCAAGCCATCCTGTGTCTATATGACTTTCTTCTTTCAGACGAACACAGTCTGAGTTTTTAAGATATGTATCCTGGTTCTTCTAAGCTTGGTAATGCAGGTGGATAGTGGCCATGATTTTGAAGCTCCGTAAATCGTGAGTGTAGAGTTCCAGCTTCTTGCCTGACCTCTGACTCGATGTACAGTGCAGGATGTAAGTTGCATCATAAGTCAGCCAAGAAGCTGGAACTCAGCACTCAGTCAGTCAGTTATTTTTGTTCTAATTGTATTACCAAGCTTGGAGGAGCCAGGATACATTGTTAAAAAAAACTCTGACTTTGTTCATCTGAAAGAAGAAATTCATATATGGCAAAAGTAATGGAGTAAAATATGCTGTAATTTTCATTTTTGGGTGAACTATTCTTTTAATAGCGGGAACTGGACCTTAAAATCAAGTGTAACCTCATGTTTCTCGTTCATCTGGTTCCCGACAGAGCTCCAAATGTCGCAGCGTTTTCTCTTCGGCTCAGAAGCTGGAGGGTTACCGCCTCCTGGACCGCCAGTTGGCCCACTTCAACGACTACAACTTCGTCTTCACCAGTTACTCCATGAATCGTCAGCAGAAGCAGAGCTGAACCTCCAAAATGAAGAAGCGCAAAAAGAAATCCCTCCACCGCGAGGATCATCTCTGCGGCCGGTGTTTGTGCGCGGAGTCTTCTGGCTGTAGATCTTCCCTGAGTTTAACATTTATGCATTCTTGTACCTATGACGTAGATATCGTGCATGAAAGCTCTTCTCGTGTCTCTGTAGATATTCTAGCCCATTCTTGCTGTGATCTTGAAGTGCATGTAGAGTTCTTGAACGTGGTGGTGGTGTGTGTGAGGCATGTCACACCATCCCGGTACATGCAGCGCTCCCTTCCCTTCCTGCAAGTGTCCCCCCGCATCCCCCACAGACAGGGTTTCCGACCTCACTAGACAAGGACCCTGACATGCTCAGATCCGTCTCGTCTCCTGGGCCAGTCCAGAAGTGAAGAGGTTTTTGATTTACACTTCATTTTAATTTAATACACGTGGTGTTGGTTACTTAAATCGCTCAGCATTGTGTCTCTAGCTAACTACTCTGAGCAGTGTGAAGAAGTCCTGAAAACTTAAAATATTCCTCATTCATCTTATTTTCTTTCACCTCGCTGGCAGCTATCTTTATTCATTGTAACTTAATTGTCGCCTTCGATGTCGACAGCCGGCTCTTCTTTTAGGGACTGCTTTGGAAAACAATGCTTGTTAATAATAATACGCTAGTTAGGTGGTTAGAACTAAGTTGAATTTTGTACAGGGTTTGAAAAGCTAAAAATATACACGATTCTTATGATTCCCTTCATCAACTTAGAAAACAGACCGAGAAGTGAATGTTACTTAACTTTTGCCTTAAGTGTCAACATGTACTCTGCAATATATAACCGTTATGGTGAGCCATTGTCTTCCTTTCCTTAAAATCAAATGACATTTAACATGAATGTATTAAAAGTAAAAAAAACAAAAACATTAGCTAGTTGAAAGGTGACAGTATGTTCTATAGACAGAAGTAAGAATGGGTTTTTCTGAGTGCACAAGAAAGAGGGAATGGTGTTCTTTGCCTTCCGTCTGTCGTTTGTGTCATTGTTGAAGGACCCTGGGGCTGTCCAGCGCTGAGCCTGCTCAATGCACGCCTTTGAATTGAAACGGTTGGACAGACACTTTGCTTTAGTGTGCCGATCGCACAGCAAAGCATTTTTCTTTTTCTAAACAAAATGAGTTCTCTCTGTTTTTCTCTACAGAAGCCGGTGAGTGCTACACAATAGATGTGACTGATCTGAGCATGTCAGGGCTAACCCGGATCATTCCACACCCCACGCCTGCGCAAAGTGCAGTTTTATTAATTCCCCCCCCCCGCCAAGCAGACTTTTTTTTTGCAGTAGATTTGCACACCTCTCCAGATCATGCTCTCTTTGTGCATTGAGGGAAAAAAGCTATTGCATGTGACTAGTGTGTTGCAGGATGTTTACTGTGCAGTGTCTCCGCTTCAGCCCTTCGTGACGTCTTTAATTTCTGTTCGTACGACGTAACAAACTTTGCTCACAGGTCCTGAGCGTGATGAGCGGTGGGTGTGGTTTAATGCTGACGGAGCTGCTGTAGTTGTGAGGAGGACCATGTTTTTGTTATGTCTCCTTTATCCTGGTTTGTGAAATCTTCTTCACTAGAAGGTCCTGCCACTGAGAGAGATCTGAAAACGGCAGAACAAGATATTAATGAATGTGTCTGAAAGGTCAAAGGGCAGCTGGATGTTTACAGTAGTAGTTCCAAAGAAAAAATACAAAAAACTGTTTAACAGACAATATATATGTCAGACGTGGAAATAACATGAGCATGATCTCATATCACAGCTGGTGTTTTTCTGGTGAAGGGGTGGTGTTTAAAAACATTTTTTCTGGTCTTTCTCTGTGGGGTTTATACAGAATACATGAGTGGAGGGGAGGCCGTGATGTTGTGGACCAAGTATATTTATAATATACTATTATCTTTTTCTTTTTTTCTTCTGGCCCTGTTCTGAGGTGGGGAGTGACCTTTTCAGATGATTTGTACCGATTTTCCTCTTTCTTACTAGTTCTGCCCTACCAACCAACAAAGGCTGGCAAACTCTATAGAAAGGGTTCTGTTTAGGGATTTTCACAGGAAGTTGGGAAGGGGAAACTTTGCTGTTCCAATTCTCTTGCCATTTCCTTGGTTGGTCAAGATGTGCTAAATATATCTGTACTAAGAGCTTGATGCTTTCAATAAAATTCATAACTATCAGCTGTGTCCTTGTGATTTATTTCTAAATGTAGTTTTATGTTCATTACAATTTAATTCTATAATAAAGAGAAAACGATAGTTTTTTTTTTTTTTTTTTAACTCTAAGTGAAAGTGAAGTGACTTGTGGTATGGTGGCCCATACTTGGAATTCATGCTCTGCATTTAACCATCCAAAGTACACACACAGACAGACAGCAGGTTTGTTTTGCTATCTTAGTGAAGACATTACATAGAGTTCCATTGATTTTATATCAGGTGAATGATATTTTCTAACCCCCAACCCAACCCCTATCCCTAAACCTACCCTTCATA
>JAUCMR010000114.1:33349-45119 GCA_032357425.1 Enteromius argenteus
TAATCAGGTCCCACATGGGTTCGTCACTTTTTGAGGTCCCCCTGAAACATTTCCGTTGTGGTCCGTGCTATTTGCAGTGCATTTCTGTGTTTGCAGCGCGTTCATGTGTTTGCAGCGCCTGTGTTGTCAAACTGATTAAGATGTTTTCTTAATGTGTTGTCGTTTTTTTCTGTTTGCATGTGTTTTTTTAAGATGCAGCTGTTTTTTTCTGTTTGCATGTGTTCTTTTTAAGTTGCAGCGCGTTGAGCTCTCGCAGCCACCATAGATACGAGTCCTCATGTCATCTCTCCCTCAACAGGTGTAATTCACGTTTTGAGAGTTAAAACTCCTCTCTATACCATACTTATTTAGCCATGCTCACTATACAGTTCTACATCCATTATCGCGCTAAACTCCTGAATCATCAAGTCTGTAGGCGGCCGCGACATCAGCATCAGCACCAGTAGTCTTTGCAGTGTGCGTTTAGTAACGTTGTGATGACTGATTGGCTGCGGTATGCACACTTGGGCTTGTATGTTAACTATCTAGTCTGTTTAATTCATATGTTTGAAAACCGCCAAAATCACCCCAAACCCGGCCAAATTTTGTCCACCCGCCAAAGGCAATATTTACCGGCACAAACAAATTGAAACCACCCAATCTGGCAACACTGCTCTTGGGCTTAGGTGAGCGTGATTTCACCAAGTAGAAGATGATCCTGGAACAACCTTCCAATCAACCAATCAGAATTGAGGAATCATTTTTCTGGAAATATCTGCTTTAGGCTTATGATCAGGGTTAGGTGCTTCTACACCCTTGTTAATCAGCTATCATTTCCCACTGATTTTAGGAATATGTGTTGTGTAGAGTTAGGTTTAAGGGTAAGGACTGGGATAAGTCTATATTTTTGGACAGTAATGTTGATCCAGGATCATGTCTTTCTTGGCAAAATCACGGCGAACCATGGGCTTCCCTGAAAACTCCTTTAGTTTTTTTAGTGTATTCATTTATAATAATATTAATAAAAATATTAGCCCAATAATTATATTAATACACTATTATTTTCTTTCCAAAGGAAAGTTGGTGTAGGCGTAACTGGATTTTTATGCAAGGGCAGTGTTCATTTATGCATTAATGCAAGTGAAACACTCATATTAAAGTGTCTCATCTATATCTGTATTTGTACATCTGTATTTGAAAGATCATTTTGTAAAATCCAAATAAGCTTTACAGATCTGTCTTTATACTTGCTCAATGAACCATAAACAATTATTGCATATCTGTCACAGTTCTTAAGACACTGACAGCAAACAATCAAGATCACCATTATAATAGCTTAGGGAGACAAGTAAACGTTTATATTGCATCTATGGGCCTTTATTGCATGTCCCAATGAAGTGGCCAGCACTGTACAGAACATTTTTCTTTTTCTTGTTATCAATAAAACAGGTTTTTCTTCTTTCTTATATTACATAAAATACAACATTTGTGGGGCAACATCTTTTACAAGTCTTTTACCATAATATTTAGGATAGATCATACTTAAAATTGCCTCCTTGGAATAACATGTTCATTATAACGTGCATCTTGGGTCAAATATATCCTCACCTATAACAAAGAAATTACAGTCCCAAAGACTTGAACACTGATGCATGCATACTGCTTCAGTCAAACCCTCCTCAAATCCAGCTCTTGTAATCTTAAAAGACAATTTTGCAAAGATTACATCCTAAAGCTTAAGAATCCATCTGCTTTTGTAGCTCTTTCCCACACACCCCTCCTTCAGCTGCTCTAATCAATCAATCACTTTTATTTATATAGCGCTTTTAACAATACAGATTGTAGCAAAGCACTGAACATTATCAAGTAGGAGAACAGAGTGATGGTAATGTATAATGATGAGATTAAACTATTTATTTATTAAATGCAGAGACTGTCTCTGTAATCAAAGCGACGACAATCACTAGAAATTAGGTGCCCCCAACTAAGCAAGCCAGAGGCGACAGCAGCAAGGAACCAAAACCCCATCCTGTCTAATAACAGCTCTCTCGCAGAAGCAGTGATAGTGGGCATCTTTTCCATGAACTCAACTCAGTGTGAAGTTGCAAAAAAAATGCTACTGTAGATGTGATGAAAAATACAAAAAAAGGATTTGTTTATAATGGTTTTAATTTTTTGTTGCATCAGTTTTCTATACATTGCTTAAAGATATACTCTTAGGCCCGGTTTTACAGACAGGGCTTAGCTTGGACTGGGTTAGGCCTTAGTTAAATTATAGTCTTTAAGCAGGTTCTATAAAAAGCCTTTGAAGAACACATTGCAGGTGTGCATCTCGACAGAACAAAGGGACTGAAATATTTTAGGATATGTCAGAGCAAGATATTTACAGCTGAGACATCTCAAACATGCCTTTTAGTCTGGCTCTTGCCTTAAGCCTGGTCTGTGAAACCAGCGGCTAATGTTTAAAATACCTTTTTTTAATCACTATAAACACATCTTGCAACTTTCTCATTCTTTAAACAAAAACACCAGTGCATTCAGCAGATGTCTTAAAGGCCTTATAAGGGAACTATTTTGGTGGCTTTATTTTTAAAGGTGAAACAGTTGCTTAGGACTTTGTACCAACTTGTTTTTTTTAAGATGCAAGGTCGCATAAAAATGTATACTGAGGAATCAGTGATGTGTCTTTTTTATAACAGGTGGTCATTAGTGCTCAGGTAAAGTTCTTCTGGTGAAGTAGCAGCACACCACTAGAAGGTTACATCGCCCTCTGTTGGTTGTAATAATCAGCCCGTGATAGCTCTGGTGACTGGTCAGGCTTCTGTAGGTCAGGCCGTGTATTTGCAAGGAGTTACTTTTTGTCTTTTTTATTCCATCACACACACACACACACACACACACACATATATATATATATATATATATATATATATATTTTATGTTAGGGATGGGTTGAGCTGAGGCCAAGTGCTGCCCCACAGCACCACAATTAATGTTGTGTTCATTGATGGAGAAGAACTTTTCAAAGTCATACAGCTGTTTTCCCTCAACAGATATTTTAAAATCCACTGTTTCCTTAAAGTTTCATTAAATTGTTAATTTGGCTAAAGCCATAGTTACCAATAAATCACTGTAGTTTCTCAATAGCCAGGTTTCCATCCAAGGAGTTGAAAAAAATATTTAGCGCTTCAATTTTTTACCTACCATATAGCTGATGGAAATGCTAATTATCAATAAAATTTTGTAAATGTTGACACAAGTCTAGTTTTAATCCAGTTTTTACTGTTTTGTTATCGACAAAGAGAATTTACATTAAAAAGTATTTGCGAAATTTGCTGTCTCCAGCCTGTTTCCATCCAACTGGCCTTTTACCGATAAAATGGTGTGCGTGATGACATCATCCTGAAAAAGAAAATTGTCGCTTAAGTTTTGGTGTATCGCAAAAAAAATTGCCCTTAAGCTATTTCCATACATAATTTCACCTATTGCGCAAATTATATGCAAATAGTCTGTTCTTCATCCATTTGATTAAAAAAAAACAAAAAAAACCTTAGCCCACTATTAAATTATATAGGCCTACATAAAAATAACAAGTTTAATGAGTTTTCATGTTTCTGTACTTTGTTATAGACTATTTAGATACTCCAGCATCAAGCCATAGGCTATTCATAACCAGGTGCAGTTTTATTATTGTTTTTTTTTCTGATTAACTTTTATTAGACTGTATTGGAAATAGGAATGTTAATTTTGCTTATTTCATTTCTCCTGACCAACAACTGATTATGCTAAATTACAATTAAATTAAATTTTAATTAATACGTGGCTGTGACCCATTAAAACTAAAAAAAAATATTGAAATCAATAAAAAAAATTACGTTTATTCGGCTTTTTGCACGTATAAAATGAATCCCTGGAAACAAATTAAGCTTAAGGGCCAGTTATTCCTGTGCATCTTCTATACCAGAGGTCATCCAACTTGATCCTGGAGGGTGGGTCCTGCAGAGTTTAGCTCCAACATGCCTCAACAAACCTGCTTGGAAGTTTTTAGTATACCTAGTAAGAGCTTGATTATCAGCTTCAGGTGTGTTAGATTAGGGTTGGAGCTAAACTCTGCAGGACACCAGCCCTCCAAGACCACACTTGGTGACCCCTGCTCCATATGCTAAAGAGTTTGGCAGTAACTTGTACTCTCTTCTTGATTCGGGATGAATAAAGATGTGTTGTTACTTTTCAAGACATTAAACTGTTGATTTTCACCTAGATTACCCTTTTAGTCAGATGTTCCAGAGACTGCTTTAGCTAAGATTTCATCAGATGTGGTACTTAATTTGTAAAGTTTGAGAACCGACTATGATGTCATTGAAAATGCACTGAATGTATTCAACAGCCAAAATTGTGGGCACTGACTACAGAGCCACAGAGGCATTGGGAGGCCCTAGGGGGCCCAAGGGGCCCCAACATATTAAAATGTACAGGGGCCTGAAAAACACTTAGTGATGCACTCTATAAATCTCTGCTGGCAGAAGGCCCTCCAAGCTTTGTAGTGATGCTTATTATTTAGCCTTTTGGGTGTATAACAAAACTCTATGAATTTATTATTATTTATTTATTTTTCTGTGGAACATAAAACTTTTTGAAGACTTTTAGGGTCTATACAATGAACGCCAATTAAGTATTATGTTGTTTAAACTACAAAGTTCTTCAAAATGTCTTATGTGTAAGGCAGTACAATGACATATCTAAACACACAGTATAGTAACACTATTATGTTCTTTTTTTTTTCAAAGTTTTTATTTGCTTCAAAAGTGAACTTCAAATCTGCACAAAAGAGTTAATAATTAAGAGAATAAAAACACTGATCATGCAAACATTTACCACAGATTTCCAATTTATCATTACATGATTGTCACATTACATAGCCCTGTATATGCATATATAAATATATAAACTACACTTTTTTTCCTCCGATGACCTAGCACTGACTAAAAAAATAAATAATCACTGAAATGAAATGACCATATTAAGTCATTATATGTGTATTTATGATTTCACTAGAAACTTGCAGTGCCATCAATCTCAACTAAAATGGTCATTTTCTAAAATGTAAAAAGGTCCTGGAGGTTTGTGAGTAATAAATAGACAAGAGCGCACAACTGTGATATATTCTCTGTGCTTCTGTGAAACATAGTGCAGTTTACATATTATCTCAGGAAAGTACCTCTGAGGGAATTTATAAACCGTTTCAGAGGAGCTTTATTCATTTGTCATCCCAAAGATGCGGGATCACAGTACAGTTTGATTGGTTATTGTGTTTCTTCATAGCTGTAATTCAGAATAAGTAAATATAACTAGCTCTGATTAAAAAAAAAGGTATAATTATGCGACGATATAATTTATGTATATAAAGCATACACACAGACAGACTCGTATGTGTTTAGTTTCAGTGTCTCTTTCTGAAAGGAGAAGGGATTTGGGCTGAAAAAGGTTCTCAGGCAGGTCAAGACATGTTTCTGTAAACAAATATCAAAAATAAAACAAGCTTCGTGTATAAAGATGTAACAGCGCTCACATATCAAATGTGTGGATCTTCAACACTTCATTTACAGTCACAACTGCAGTTTCACAGACGAATAAAAAAGGTAAAACACGTATTTACATGTGATATAACCTATCACAAAGACTTGAATTGATCCCATTAAATATTTGGTTATGTCTCAAACGTGAGCGGTGTCTGGATGTGACGTCTCAGCCTGGCTTCTTTCTGTGTTCGCTGATAGCGTTCCAGAGTTTACACAGGACTCCACCTCTGAAAAACACAAGACAATAAACAGACAGAATCACACACTGTACTACAGGCCACTTTTATTAACTGTGCTTAGCAGAGAAATGTAATAATCCTAGAACAATGGCAGCATCAACACAACACTGAATATTTCCTTTAAAATTACCATTATAAAAATATTTATTATTTATTTATTATTTAGATTTATTCAATATTTCAAACAATAAACAAGCAGTTTATTTAATACTTCTTTATACAAGCTTATATAGCAAAAGATTGTTAAGAAACTGCAGCAGATGCCATGGGTTAGAGTAAGAGTAAGAGTCGCCATGCAGAAAAAAGATTCTATTTCAAATAAATGCTGTTTTAATTTGACACTGAAGACTGGATGGCAAATATATTCAAAATTTATTAAAAAGAAAACTTACTGTAAATTGTTGTATTTCACAATATTAGTTAAATAAATGAGTGCCGTCAAACATCCAAAATAAAGGTTTATCTTTACTTAATACATGTGTATGCACTGTGTATATGTATTGTGTATAAATACACACACAAAGTATATAAAGTATAAAAATGTACATATGTTTGCATATACATACATATAGACACAAAAATTATATATACAAATAAAAACATGCATACATGTGTGTCTATTTATATATATACATACATACATAATAAATATACACAATACACACACACACACTTATGGATGCAATTGATCATTTCACAGAACTAAAATAAATGCCTCCTAGTTAAATATTTTACTGATCCTTCAGAAAAACAAAAAAATATATTATTATATTAGAGAATATGAGAAATGTTTACGCACCGTAATCTCAAAGTCTTTAAGTCGTCTCTTGTGACATAATGAAGGATGTCATCAAGACTGTAATCTTCCGCTATAATCTGTGATATGGACAGAAATATTCCATTATCTGTTTATACTGTAAACACAGGACAATGTTTAATGTGTACAATGTTTGGTGAGCAAAGCGAGTTATTTTACTCTCTCTATGGAATCTGCATCAGCCCCGTGGTGTTTAAGCCACTCCAGAAGTTCCTGGTCTCCCGCTCGTTCAAATGAACTACTTGTGCTCATGAAGTGTTCAGAAACATCTGCCATTAAAACACAGGGATAGACTGTAGTGGCCGGCAGTCTCACAAAAGCTGCTCATGTAAATGTGATTTCTGCAGCAATATACCAGAGAGCAGTATCACATATTAGTGAATGTGCATATTAGACTCACCGACAGGCCCGGATCGACTCTTCAGTACTCTGATCTCATGTTCTCTCTCCTCCAGCACCTGATGTAAGATGGCCTGATACTCTCTCTCCTTCTCTATTAATTCCTCCAGCAGCCTAGAGCACACAAACCAGCATAGTCGTGTACACGTCTATGACTTCAGATCATGACGGAATTTGTGTAGAGTGGTTAAATGTTTGACTTAATGCGAAAAAACATCATAAATGGCTTAGATTGCTTTTTATGTTTATGTAGCATTCATTGAACGATTTCTGCAAATAGTAGTTGTTTTGGGAGTTTTTTAACCACAGCTGTTCAGAACAGAATTTTTTGTAAACGAATATCAGAATGGCGGAGAACTCGCTCCCAGGTTTAGGATTAAAACTGAAATGTGTTTAAACCCAAGCTAGATTCTGTAGGATTTGTCATAGCAACATTTATTCGACCACTATCTGACAATAACATACACAATGCAGTGGTTTACAAGAGAACAACATCAGAATGAATGAGCAGGGCAGTAAATACATTAGATTTCACATAGTCTTTATGGGGAAAAAAATGCCACTTCTTTATGGGATTATATGGGATCTGTGTGAATGAACAAAATCTCCAGATTACCAGAGCAATTTTCTCAGCACTTTTCCAGCATGTCTCTAAGAGATGAGAGGGGCTCATGTTCATTTGTGTACTCCAGAAGAATATTTACCTGCTCTTCCATTGTTTGGGGGCCAAAATTCAACAGAATTTTTTTAATGAAATGCTGAATTTTTTTTCGGGAAAAAAGGTAGGCTTTTGGTTTCATTCATAAGAAATAATCCAAAGACTGATTTATTATCAGATAATTGTTGCTAACAGTCCTATCTCGATGTGTTTGAAGCGAGAGCTAATGTTAGAGCTGCAGTGGATGCAATAATACCTGCAATAAAGCAGGAGACAATCTATGTGATACTTTATCATGTTTTTATATCTTAAAGTGTGACAGACCTATTAACCATTGACTTTTTTTTCATTTATATACAAAAAGTAAAACTATCCCCTACACCACACCACAGTCAGGAGTCTGGCTTTCATTACTTGTTACAGATCATCAGAGTCGGTCACTATCATTAGCATGTGTACAAATGCACCCGATACTGTATGTAAGAGCTGCAGATAAAACAAAACACACCACTTACCTCTTGGTTTCTAGCTTCATGCGACCCAGCTCCATGCTAATCGATCGCTGAGCGCTCTGAGACTCATGGGAAACTGTTGAACTGAGCGTGCTCACTCCAGACGTGGCCACAGTGTCGTCGTGATGAGCAACCGGTGGCGCTATATCCTTGAGGGCAGTGCCCCCCTGAGGTACTGTGTCATCATCAATGTCCTCTTGCTCAGCGGGGTCGCTCTCAGACGCCAGCGTGAAGTGTGGCCGCAATTCTGAGAGCGAACAAACACATCAAAGAACAGTTCCTGCAGCCTCCCCAGGGTTGCACATTTTGGATATACTGGACTCAAGCAGGTCAAATCATGAAGCACATCACCAGTAAGCTGAAGTCAATTCAGGTGTGTTAAATAAGGGGACATCCAAAATGGGTAGCCCTGGGGACCTTCAAATTCCTTGCCTTAAATGAACTGCAGCCAAGAAAATGGATTGCTTTAAAAAGAAACTGTTGCTGTTTACCAGGGACTAATATGATGATGGCGGTCTGCACAGCCTTTCGAATGATGTTATCCAGGGCAAACATCCAGTGTGGCTTTATGTTGTGGTTATGCAGGATTTTATTTACCTGGAGAAACACAAAATGTTGTGCCATAATCTTACCATTAACTATAATCAACTTTTATTGAGTTTTATTGAACTTCAGGGGAAAAAAAGTCAATACTGAGTTTTTCCAAGTCTACATAATATGGCATTTGCAACATATTTTAATTTCATAATGCAAGTGAAAAAAAAAAGAAATAAGGCAGGATTTTTATTAATTAACCCTTTGGAGGGAGCTTGATTGACAGGTGATCTAACCAATCATAATTTTATTCCAAATGAAGACGCGAGAGTAGTGTTACACTTGTCGGTTTAACATATAAATCTATGTTTTTGTGGTGCCAGCGGAGATGCCCTGCCATGTTAGTCGTGCTGCCGGTGAAATAATGTGGTATTCGTACATAGCAGAGCTTGCAAACTGTGTTTTTTTTTTGTCGACAACATGAACGTTGTCAACATAACTCACTGGAAATCCAAAATACTTCCACACCGGTGACTTCAGTGAAAGAGGAGGGGTTCAAGTTCTGTCGACGGGTCTCCTGCGTCTGCAGTTGCCATGCTATCTTTTGGCTGTTTGTTGTAGCTGTTAGGTTGACTCGCAGCACTTCAACAAGCGTGTTTTTTTTTTCGCTTGGCAAGCCAAGCTGACGTGACATGGGGGATAATCGAGATTGAGCATGAATTTCGATCGATTTCGATATTAAATCGAAATCGTGACACCCTTATTGGTTATACACTCACCGCATCCTGAAAGCCGAAGAGCGCCACCTGGAGTTGGCTGATGGCCGTGCTGTCAAAGTCAAGCTCTAGTTTGAGCTGAGAGAGAGTGCTGGCAATTATTTTTCTGTCTGCCATCCTCACAAAATCTCCCAGACTTGTAACCAGTGTGGAGATATGCTGATGTTTCAGTTTGGTCTCCTCAGACCCCTGTATTGAGACACAAAGCAAAAAATTCACTGCAAAATTCAAGATTTCATAGGACTGCATGAACACAATCTTAATAAAAATTATTATTTCTCTGACGTTTTACTAATAAAATGTAATTCCAGGTAAAGGAATCATTATGTGCAGCAGAGCAACAATATTTACAATGCTTCTCATTGCTTATAAAAGGTTACCATACAATGAGAATGTTAAAGAAATTACAAGCAAAAATGTTTTAGAAATTTATTATGAGATTTAAACACATAAAAAGTCAAACTTTTATTAGAAGATCCCTGACACGCAAAATAAAGTTAATAGTGCTGTTCTGAGATCTGGAAAATGTTCTTAGAATCATCTTTACGGACTTTTCACCAGACTTGTGTTAAAAGAATACTTCATTTTATTGTCATTCACACAAGTGTTGAGGCAGTTTTCGGGTTCACCTGTATGAGCGCTTCTTGCAGGTGAAGCACTATTTTCTCTCTGTCCTCAGTCAGGATTCGGTGTAAAGTCGCTCTCCTTTCACTGTCTTTCCTCAGCATGAAGAAACCAGAGTCCTTCTCTTCTGGAGAAGGTGGTGCGCTGTGGTCTTCAAAGTTCTCCACAGGAATACTGAACAAAGTGTGAAGGAGCGTATTCACTGATTTACTACAAGTAGATGCACTCAACGCACCCAATAGTGCACAGCAACTTAACAGGCCATTATATAGGCTAGAATGAATCTTCATATTCTCTGCTGACCTCAGGAAGAGGGAGCGATGACCTTTGACCTCTCTCTCGCTGTAGCACTTAGTGCTGGGTTTGAAGTTGAAGGGGTTTGTGCAGAGCTCGTTGTCAGGTGAGACAGATCCGTATTCACTGCTGCTGCTGGTGTCCTCGACCACAACGGGAACAGGAAGAGATATGCTACGCAGATACTCTACAACACACAGTAATGTCCCTTCAGAACAGTCATGTATACATCACACACTCTCCTTAGTTCTGAGCACAGAAAACCTAAACTATGACCTAAACATCTTTTGCACACTGACTAAACCAAAATACGAAAAATAGTAAACTTAATGAACATGATTAAATATGAATATAAATATGAACTACATTTTTAAACTTTACATTTTCCAAAGACGAAAAATAAGTATAATATAGCAAAACAGACAAGACTCACCAGGTCCTGGTGTTAGAGCTGCAAAAAAGATGAGAAGACATATTTAAAAAAATAATAAGCAGAGAAGAAAAATTATATATCCTGGTTTTATTATTGCCACTTTCCATAATAAAACAAGGGGATAACACAGAGATGGAAACTATATTTTTTTCTTTCGTTTTCAGCAGAAGTTCTTCATTTGAATCTGAACACAGTTCAAAACTCTGCTCTGTTTTTTCAGTTCAACAATAAACATTAAATTTAGGTATTACAAAACTAAAATATAAAATTGATCAAATAATAAAAAAACAAAACAATAAAAATACGCCACAAATGATAACAGAAAGTAAGTTGTTTAATTAGTAGCCTGTATTAACCAGACACTCATTTTGGCCTATTTTGTTGGTACCAGATATGAATGTATTTACCATAAATAAAAGGTAATTTGGGCTCAATAATTTTGGTAATTAATTTTTTCAGAAATTCTGTAATTTAATACTAAATTCTGTAATAAATATGTACTTGTTCCCCCATCATGTTGTCCAAATGATTTTGGGTGTCACTGTTTGGATGTAATGATTTACATTTTTTAATGAAGCAGGTGATGTCTCTAACACAAGTAAATACGTTACGCAAATTTTGATTATATGATATGAAAATTCAACAGTTTATGTTAAAATCTGTATTATTTTAGTCATTGGAAACAGCCAAGAGATTTCTGTTATAAATATATATATTAAGAAATTAAACATTGAGGGCATGTCTTTATGCTGAGTTTAATCTACACTCAACAAAAATATAAACGCAACACCTTTGTTTCTGCTCCGATTTTTCATGAGATGGACTAAAATTAATTCCAGATACACAATGTTACCATTTCTCTCAAACATTGTTCACAAATCAGTCTAAATGTGTGATAGTGAGCACTTCTGCTTTGCTGAGATAAT